>JAZHYW010028904.1:0-17500 GCA_037355805.1 Ixodes ricinus | reverse complement strand
TGAAGACCTGATCGCCCGATTCTCGACGGCACAGCGAAGCAACAATCGGCCCGATTATTCCTATCGTATTTCCCTATGTGGCTGTCAAAGCGACTCGTAACACAACTTGTTTAAATGTTATTTTGCGGAGTAGTCTGCAAAACGAGTTCGTCCGACCACTTTCCAAGCCGTGCATGGAAGTAGCGATAATGCGATGCTTCGGGTCAGTCACCCTTCCGTCGCCGACGCAAGATGCATGGCACCATTCTCTTTGTGTGTAGGTACAATTCGCTCTATTGAACGTTTATGTTTCGTTCTACGTATATTCATCTGCTCGTCTCATTGGAGGCAACATTGCACAAGGCGGAAAGTGGATATAAATCAACGCGTAAACAATTAAACAATTATGTGCCTGAAATACATAAGCTGACAATCCACCCTTCTTAGATACGTCCTGTGCGGAATCAACAGCCAATAAAAGCATACGTTTTGTGCCCTATACTCACGAGTCACAACACACTAGGGTACATACCTAAACATATCGCACTTCAAGTCAACAATAAAAACTATAGAAATGCGTGCGATGATTTCTGAGAAATCCTTTAGGTATGTTCCGATGTTTTTCCTTAGATCGCAGTATCGCCATGAAATGCTAACTGAGAATGATAAAGCTGTCAGTAGATTGTAACCGCAAGACACTAATTATCCCATCCTTTTCTATCTTTAAAGTTACTGTTTTTTTTTCACTTAGCAGTTAGCACACACTTCGCTTCGGCGAGAAGTTGCACACGGCGTAAACGTTAACGGTGAATACGCCACGTGGGGACGGATCAAGTGAACTAGAAGCGCCTTTCGCAAATGTCTGGCCATGTCCGGTGAGTTTACACTTATCCGTTTGCTCTCGTTCGGTTGTGCCTGGCGTTCTCGGTTCCTATGTGTGCACATATGACATCTAGACTCCTCACTTTGCCGTCGTCGAGTGTTGTGAATATCTTACGAAAGAGTCATGTTTTGTCGGGGCTGTAGGGAATTCTACTGATATCTTCAAATCACTCGAAGTTTGTTTTGGATGTGTGATTTGCTACGGCGCAGTTACAGGTGTTTCTGTCGGCTTTGCATGCTGTTTTCTATTTAGAGGGTTTGGCGGGAATTGGTAGTACAAAAACGTCCCAATATCTCGTGCCCCAGTAGGCTTTTTGTAATATATTTATTTGTACTTCCGCAGCGCGTAACGACTAGAAAAAAAAAATGGTTCCCTCGAACCTAATATTTAAAAAATTATCTGACTAAGAATAAAAAATAAGAAAATAAAAAAAGAACACGAGAAACGAAAGTCAAAGGAAAAATCGAGAAGGGATAAAGGTTCACCGACAATGGGTGGTGAGCTTTGTTTAGAAACAACCACATGTGACCGTAGCCGCGATATGTGTGGGAAGTTATACTGCAGTTTGCTTTTGATTTGTGCTCATAACTATTGTGTCGCGTACGATTACTCTTTGTGTAGGCTGGATTGATTAAATTGTCTGGACACATTATAAGACCTTATTTGCATGCTTTTAGTCCATCCCTTAATAATCATAGGTTAAGATTACGAAGGGAGCAGGCGAGAGGTTGTGCGCGACAACACTTTAATTCCAGATTTTTGGTAAAAAATTGCACTTGTTTTATAAAATTGTTTGGTTCAGTAGTACAAGCTGGTACAGCTCGACAGATGATACACATTAATAAATAATAAATAAATCAAAATATATTCTTTTATGAATTTTAAGAAACACCCCATCCTACCCCAGAAATGTTTCTATTTTACATCGAGACAGGAGCGGCAGCATTCCACACTTATGAACGTGTGTATAGGGGTGCTACATAAATGGTCGATATATCTTCAATATTTAGACGTCCCACACGCTTAGTGAAGACATTTCTTTGTGTTCATTTTCAGGAAGAAGAGCCGGACGAGGTCCTCTTTGCGGGCCCTCACTTTTATAGCCAGTGTAGCACGGAAAAAAGATGACGAAGCGGAACAAACAAAAGAAAAAAAATCAGAGCCACAAAACAAGCGGCTGAGGCTACGGTCGACGAAAGGGGCAGTTCGGGGTTATCAAAACGATCTTTATTAAACCGTCACATTGGTGACAGTGGCGGACGGCAATGCTGCATCCGTCGAACGCTACAGGTCAGTGACTGATAAAATTTCTGGAGATGGAGACTATACGATACCTGGGAGCGCCATTTAAAACATCCGTGCTGCGGCGAACAATTCGGACGACGCCAAGAAGCTGCTGTTCTATACCGACTCTACTGCGCGGACAAGCGTTCCTAGTTTACCAGCATCTGGATCTGCAAGATCGCACATCTTTCGCCCGTCTATCCGCTGCCTTGTCAAAGGGCTGTGGATCTCGATCCTGCCCAACAAAAAGTTGCTGCCGCGCAATTCCGAACGCGGAAACACCGTTCTGGGGAATCGTCTGACGTGTTCGCCTACGACCTGATGGACCTGTTATTCAAGGCATACCCTGGAATGCCTTACGACGACCATGACGCTCTTGTGCGGGATCAGTTCATTGCGGACTCGGTGATGACCTTCGGTGCCGGATACTCATCGCTGCTCCAACATCTCTGGCGGATGCAGTAACTGCTGCAGCCCGCATCAGCTGTCTCGGCAGAGGATCAGTGGAGACAGGACACGACATTTGCTACAAAGCGGACATAGCATCCCTCAACTCTTCCATGGCTGCTCTCGCATACAAGATCGAGAACCTCCAGAGGGGGCAAACGACCACACACCTGCAGGTCTCACGCCAGCAACGCTACTCCGTTGTGGCAGGGTAGGACATTTCGCACGTAGTTGTAATGCCCGGATAGAGAACAACGGACAAGTAATCAGCTCTAACCGACGTTGGAACCAACGGCGTTCGGAAAACTGATCGGCGCCTCAACTCAGAGCTCTGCGCGGGCGCCCGGCCGTCAACCAACATGGGGCTCAACAAACTATACACCGCATGTCACGGTACGAGGTACGATGGCAGTTGTTTTACTAGACTTCTTAACTGATTCGGAGTCGTCAGTGACTCTCATTAGCTTTGATGCGTGAACGCAATTACCGGATGCAAAGCCCGCAGTCGTACACTAGAACAGCGCGATGTACGCGCGCCTTGAATGGTGGGACTTTCCAGGGGTTTTTCCAGAAATCAAAACTAAAAAAATGCCTAAATTTATTTTTATTTTTATTTTTCGGGGGAAGGGGGTGGGGGTTAGGGGGGGGGGGCATTGAGAGTAGGGGAGTCGTTGCGAATTAAGGGTGTGTGTAGGGAAATCGCTGGGACTTTTAACGTGGAAAGCATTTGATACCCGGAAATCGAGGTTGGAGGCATCAAGACTGTACACCTGATGTTAGTCATTCGTGGTATAGCCCAGGAAAGCATCCTTGGCATTGACTTCCTCATTAAGTACAGGTTCTGTCTTAACTTACTGGATTTCTTGTTGCGAGCAAAGAAACCATGTGCAGAAACGACCGGCTGAAAATGGAGCCATTGAGAATTTTTATTGCTGCTACAGTGCTGCTTCTGCCTCACAGTGGAGTTTTTGTCGATGACCATGTTAACTATGTTGGACCGGCCTTTGACGATGTCTTGGAACCTCGTCCAGACCTCCTTCAGCGAAAAGGAGCGACATCACTTGGGAGCATCGTTGAGGTTCCGAGCACCGTTCGAGTTTGCGTTCTGAACGACACGGAATAAGCGGTCCGATTATACCAGGGAACAACGCTGGGGCTCGTTCATCACATTAATAATGCCAATGACGACATCTGCTTGCAAAGACCGTCCTCTAAAAATGCCAGTAGCACACACGAATCCGCGTGCATGACAATTACCGGAACAAGTAGAACAAGGAACATCTGCTCCATGCTATTCCTTTTCAAACACAAATACCTAGCCAAGACTTCCTGCGCCTAGGAAACCTCATATTTTCCTCCGAGGACGTCAATTCCAAGGGAGAGTTTGATCTTGGCCGCACATAAGAGATCGAACGCCGTATCGAAACTTACACGTCACAGCCCCTAAGACAATCTCATCGACGACTTCCGCCCCATCTTCGCAACGTCCTAATGGACAAGGTCGACGACATGTTGCAAATGGAAGTCATCCGCCCCTTCGACAGCCCTTGGGTCACACCAATAGTGTTGGCGAGAAAAAAGAGGATGGCAGCCTACGTTTCTGCGTCAATTACCGTCGCCTGAACGGTATGCCACGCAAAGACGCCATCCCTCTCCCTCGAATTGATGACACCATCGAGGCGCTGAAGAGGGCGAAATACTTCAGCACCCTTGACCTCGCGTCGGGCTATTGGCAAGTGAAGATGGACGAAGCTTCCCGCGAAAAAAAGCGGAATTTACGACTCCTTTTGGACTATACGTGTTTGAAGCTCTTCCTTTCGGGCTCTGCAATGCTCCGGAATCTTTCCAGCGTCTGATGCAGAGAACAGTCAGGGATTTCCCATTTTGCCTCTGTTATTTGGATGACATCATCATCTTTAGTCGAACGCTTGACAAGCATTTCGAACATTTACGTCAGCTGCTGTCCAAGCAGCTGACGTAAAAGGCTCCGAAGTGCACCTCTTAAGATTAACTTATCGAAATGCCGATTCCTTTCTGAAAAATGCTGTATCTCGGTCATGAAATACCTTCGAGGGGATCCGCTACTGACCAAGCAAAAACAGTGTGGGGATTGTGATCCCTCAACATTCTGTCGCGTCAGCGTTTGGCGCGCCGTGGCGGCCGCGCTGACGTAGCGAGAGGTGGCGCTGCTTACCACTGTGAGTTAGAGTTCCTGTATATAGCTACCTACGGTAGCAGAGTTGCGCATTCAGCCTCGGCGGGTGGCCGTAGCTCCGGCTTTCCTGCACGCCCTGGATGCTTTGCTCCTCACGTGACTAAATTTGGCGAATAGCGGCGCCGCGCGCGCCGCCGCGCATGGAAAACAGAAGAGGAGGAGAAGGAGGCGAAAGCAGGGGAACATACGCCGGGGCGCGTGCAACGTCGGCGGAGCGACCGTAGCGGTGGCTTTCTTGCACGGCGCTGGATGCTTTGCTCCTCACGTGATCGATCTCGGCGAATAGCGGCGTGGCGGCGCTGGGAAAACAAATGCGGAACTCTGCTCCCCTTTCGGGGGAGCATATCGAGGAACTCTACTGTGAGTGGCTTCCTCCTTTCCCCTTTGGGGAAATTTTCGTTACGAACCCCCGCAGAAAGGAGATCGGCGTGTCGCTCCTTGATTGGCCACTTCGCCCCCGCGGTTATCTTAAATCCAGCGGACAGCGGGATCTCGGATCTCCTCTTCTTCCTGGATTCGGCGGCGGCGACAACGGGGAACCGTCCGGTGCACCGGTGAGCGTTTACCCCGTCCTTTGTATCTTTTGTGAACGACCGTTCGGCCGTGGGCGATCCCCACCCCGACGGCGTTCACCAGCTGATAGCCGCTGTCTTCTTGTTATTTGTTTTGTATTGTAAATAAACAGAGATTATCACCGTGACCAACGTGACTGCTGTCTGATTGCGTTCAACGAGCAGCATGCCACGCGAGTACGAACCCGCTTCGCGGCAGAGCGTCTCGCCGCGAACGTGGTACTCCCAAAGGCAGTGGCCTTAAGGAGGACCACAACAGAGAAGATCCTAAAGTGGCCCCAGTCACTGAACTCCTCAGAGGCCCATTCCTTTCTGGGCCTCGCTGCCTACTATCGGAAATTCATCAAGAATTTTACCGCCCTCGCCACACCGTTGCACAAACTCTTGGAGAAGCAGAACATGTTTAGTTGGTCCCCGCCTTGCCAAACTACATTCGACGAGTTGAAGAGACGCCTGACCAGCACGCCCATCCTTGTATACCCTGACTTCAGGGCTGCTTTTATCTTGGACACTCATGCCTCCGACCATGGAATGGGGGCGGTACTTTCACAAAACTTGAACGGCGACGAGCGAGTTATTGCATATGGGAGCTGCAGTCTTTCCAAAGAAGAACGACAATACAGTGTCACAAGGAAGGAAATGCTGGTGCTCACATTCTTTATAGACTGCTTAAGGCATTACTTGCTTGGTTGAGAATTCAAATGCAGGACAGATCATAGCGCGCTCCAGTGGCTTAGAGCATTCAGGTATCCTGAAGGCCAAGTTGCACGCTGGCTCGAGAAACTAAGTGAATACGACTTTCGAGTTCAGCACCGACCAGGCAAAAGACACAGTAATGCAGAGTCGATGTCATAACGGCCATCCACTGGCGTACCATAGCGTACCAGCTTCTGCCTGCTCCACAACAATCGAAACCCTTTTCACTAGAGAAGAACTGCCTCATGCTCAGAGGGCCGATCCTTCGTTATCGCTTGTCATGAAAGCACTTGAGGGGCGAGCCTTGGAGACAGTCACAGATTCTACCGCTCAGCGAGTCTTGGGGAAGATAAATGAACTATCACTGGTCGACCAGTGCCTTCTGTTTAGGAGTAATGACTCAAGGAGTGTGCCAGTTCTTCCTCATGTATGGATTTTGAAAGTCTTAGCGCCTGTCCACGACGCCATGACAGGTGCCCACCTTGGTAAAACAAAAACACTTCAAAAAGCAAAAAAAAAAAGAAGATTTTTTTAGTTTAGTACGAAGGAGGACGTCGCATCGTGGTGCTCGAATTGCAGAGGATGCGATTCGAGGAAGCCTCCCCACTACACTCAGAAAGCTCCACTCGTCACGCAGACCACAGCATTCCCATTCGAAAGGATTGGCGTGGACATCACGGAACCCCTCCCAACTACAGCACAAGGAAACAAGTACATACTTGTCGTGTCAGGTTATTTCACGTGATGGGTCGAGGCTTTTCCGCTTAAGTACCAAAAGACCAAAGGAGTGGCCGACTGTCTTGTCAGCAATTTTTTTCTGTAATTTCGGAGTTCCTGCAAGTCTTCACTCGGACCAAGGAAGAACGTTTGAAAGCCTACTTGTTCGAGAAGTGTGCCACTTGTTAGGAATAAAGAAAACAAGAACTACCGCTTATCACCCGTAATCAAACGGGTTAATTGAGAGGTTTAAAGAGATACTGAACCGAAATTCCGAGCTCACAAATCAAAGCTGGAGTGATGGGCGGGAGGCTGCAAAACCCATTAACATCACTCATATACAGCAATATCTCTAACGGATCGCCGTATTTTATAGGAAAAAAAGTGCGCGTTGAACACGGCCGACGAGGCCGATGAGGCAAGTCACGTCACGGTTTTCATTCCCTTTCCTCCTCGCTACGGCACGTCGAGCAGCCGGTGAACCGGAACGAGGGAGAGAGAAGCGAGGCCGTTTCCCCTCATTCTCAAATTTTCCAGGGAGGCAATGACGTCATAGCCCTCGCTTGATCGCGCCCTTTTTTCCAAAATTACTGCCATCCGTTTGAGATCTGGATATATGAGTGATGTCTTGGAGTTCGTAGAGTTCCATTCAACGCTTCTGCGGCCTTAGTCTGCGAAATCCACATTTCGGTTCAGTGTCCCTTTAACAGGACGCTTCTGTCCATGCTGATGCGTTCTAAAGGCCCGTTCACACAGTTGCGTTCGGAGCGACGACTACGCTTACGAACGAATGCAACCGGTTGGAACGACGAGTTACCATAGCAACGAAGCGCCAAACGGTCGTTCCGTTCGTGTTCGTTCGCAACGCAAGAGTTGAGCCGGGCTGAACTTTTTCGTTACGTTCGGGAACGACCACAACGACAGACCAATCACAGGTCGAGGAGAGCTCGGTCGCGCGCGTTGCATGCCGGTCGTGCCGGGCTCCTTCTATATGCAAACATGGCGTCGGTGGTGATCGTCGACGTGGACGGCGTGGTGGAAGCTCATCGTTCCGCGTAAAAGCGCTATCCTTGACTGTGAATGCTTGTCGTGTGTCGTTATGATAACCCAGCACGTACTAGAAGGGAAGATCCACCTACTAGTGCGGCGATCTCGTGGCGACACTCTCAAGACAGCAGAAACGCCCGTGCCGTCGTGTTTGTTTACTTCGACTACAGTTGTGCTTTCTTAGCATTTGTGTCCTCGAACATCACCCGGATTTATTTTTGGCGCATTCCATGCGTGTGCTCAAGTTCAAGGTATTACTGGTACGTACCGTATAAAAGATGCGAATTTTCACGCGTTTTCATCCCCCGAGAAAGGTGATCAGTGTTAGCAACCCTGAACGCTCGCATTGTCTCGCTCGCAACGTCTATTTGATCACGAAATCATATTTCTACGTTGCTATATCGCTGCTAAGATTAGATCGTCTTTTATGATCGTAGAAAAGGCGTGTGGCGAGATGTGTACTGTTGGCAAAGTCCTGTATTAAAGTCGTGATCGTGCAAGACGGCGTACTGCATCTTTTTTCTTATTTTTTTAATGCACTATACCCTGCAAGCGTATCCCAAAAAATAAAAAAAATAAAGTTTGTGGTCATAGAAGGTGGTCTGTCTATTTTCTGTAACGCAAGTGAGTGGCAGCGCGTCCCCAACAGCTGAAGGCGGCGGAGAGGAGGGTCGCCGTGCTGCCGACGCACTGCGCTTGTTGCAGTGGTTGCAGGAGTGTACGTGCGGCACAGAGCGGTTCCAGATGCTCTGAACCAGCCTTTACACAGCTATTGTAGGCGCACAGCAGATCTTCGTGACTGTACGCCGTAGCCGAGACCTCCGGCTGCTCCGGTGAGGACAGTGGACCTCGCGTCGGGCAGGAAACCGTGCGCCATGTTTGTAAGCGTAGCTGACAGTTGTCGTTGAAGTCGCAGCGGCTGCATTCGTTCGTAAGCATAGTGGTCGCTCTGAACGCAAATGTGTGAACGGGCCTTAAGTCGATGAATCACAAACGTATTGGGACCTTCGCCTTCCTCTGGTCACGATGGAGAACAGGTCCAGGGTCCACGAGTCGATCGGGTTTACCCTGCACTACATCGTCTTCAGCAGAGATGTGAAGCTACCAGCATATCGTCTGACGTGTGAAATGGAACATGTCATTAGCACGCCAAGACAGCACATTCGGCAAACTCAAAAGGAGCTTGCAGATGGCACATGCAGCTGCTACACTGCATAACGCCGAAGCAAAGCGCCGTCAGAAACAGTATTACGATCGGAATGTTCACGAGCAAGGTTTTAAAGTTTGCGACGAAGTGTTAGTTCACTGCCCAGCGGCGAAAGGGGAAAATCGTCGAAACTCCACTTTCCATGCCAGGGACCCTATATTGTTGTCAAGAAAGTTTCAGAAACAACGTTTCGGATGGAGCTTAAGAACTCTAGACGCAAGCGGGTCGTTCAGCATCATGGGCGTCGGCAGGATTTTTTCTTGGTGGGGGCAAAACTTTCGCACCCGACGTTCTTTTTTTTTTATCTTGGGGGGGGGGGGGGAGGTGCAACCAATACATTCCCGCAACAATTTTACAACATATTATACGTATAAATTTTTAAAACAAATGTTGGCTTAAACAGTGTTTAGTTCGCAGTCCTAATTGCTTATGTAAAAAGGCCCCCGCAAGTATTGTGACATCTCTCGATTTAATTCCTGCAGCTCGGACGTAAAACTCTTGTGAATAGTGAACGGGGCATGAACATATCAGGACCAACGTGTTATCGCTGACGAAGGGACCACCGGTCATTTATTAATTTATCAGATTCTGCAACACGGCAACTCAATAAGAACTAAAAATATATTCTTGGATGCCCATTCATATACTTTCAAAACACGAGGAAATATGCAAGCAAGGAAGCTTGTCTACAATGTTTCGAGTCTTCGAATAAAATCCAGTTCAAAGAATCCCATCGACGAACTACACTTCCTTCATGACATTTTAGTTTCCCCGATGAACAGTCTGTCTTTTCATAATACTCAAAATATGAAGAGAGAAAGCTAGATAACACAAAAATGAGTGTGCGAGCTTAGAAGCTACACAACTCCGAAAAAACCCATCATTTCACTTTTGATAACGCGAAGTCATAAAAGCTCAAGATTTATAATAGAGAACCAAACTGAGAAGTACCAATACCCCAAATACAAAGTCCACAAATGCAGATCCCCGATTATAATTTGTTTCCGGGTGCCTGGTATCACTAACGTTTTTAGTGAGCTTTTTTTTAAAATAAATGTAGTTATTTATTTATATATTTTTCTTCAATAAGTCTCTCCTTCGTCACCTCAACTTAAAACTACAGTTAAGAGAATTTACATAAATAAATGGGGCTCTTCCTGTTTTATTTGAGAATTTAAAAAAAAATGATGTTAGAGTGCTGTTTGCTATCTTTGCGCGGGTCTTGTATTTATCTGGTCAACTTTAGTTTTGCCTGGAAATCTCTCTAGGCGTACCTGTAACAGATGAGTTGAGGGTGAATCCTATATCAAGCTGAATTTTGGAGGGCAAAGGTTGCTTAGGAGTGACTGGGACAAGGATTGCCTCAATAGAATCCGACTCCGAGTCCCGGCAGGGGTCAGAGGTGACTGCTTTCTTCGTCCCACAAAATGGAAAGCCGTGATCGATGTAATTTTTCGGTAAAACGAAGACACCGATGGAGAAATCCAGAGCTGGCAAAATAGTGACGCTCGCTACAAACTTTCGGAAAGAAGAACAACTGTACAGTTGCGATTGTGGACTGGGCGGTCTCTGACGCGCCTTTCCCTGGTGTCAAACGGTGAGACAGTAAATTATGGCCCGAGGGTCAGTTGCGTTGACGACTTGGTGCGAACATGGTTTCGTGCAAACGCAGACGCCCGACCTCTGACCCCCCCTCCCCCCTCCTCCCCCCAACCTGCTCAGAAGGTCATGTTCACCGTCGCTCATGGCTTGCTCTTCAGTGAATCGTCTCGAAAACACGTGGTTTATTACCCAGGCTGGAGAGCCCCGTCCTCGAGGCCAAAACCTGTCCTTTGGTAAATCAGCTATGCGGCACTCGGCGCGGCTTTTGCAAAAGCAACCTGAACCCCCGCGTCCTCAGCACATGGGGCGCGGAGTTGGAGAAAACACAGAAGAAATTGCCGTTAAAATGTCACGTGGAGCTAGGCTAGCGAAGTTGGAAAAACGGGGTGCGTTTGGTATTTGCCCCGTGAAGATAGTTATCGTTATTTTCCTTTTCCCTTGTCACGACTTTTTCCAACCACCCTATGATGTCCGCACGGCCCCCGGCACACGCCGCGCACGACGATATTGAGGGAATATTTCCACGGACAAATGGATGCGGATGTAAGAGTGCGCAAAAATGAAAGGGCCCGAAGGGAAGTTGAGAACTTGTTTTTCGGGCCGTTTCACCAACTTTCTACTCGGGGCTGGAGTCTGGGCTTCATCACCACTGAGTGTTCATTGCGGGGGATTGGGTGTTCTCAGAAACGGGTGCGCCCCCAGCGAGGTTTGGAGGTGGGGGGTCGCAGAGGCAAAAGTAGGGCTTAGTTGCCCTTTTCTTTCCAATTGTTTCTTCCACGGAATGCGGGGCAAGACATCTCCCTTTTTTATGTTTCGATAGTTACTCTCGATTTTATTTTTAAATTGTTCTCGGTTGTTTTTTCGCTTGTCAACGAACCAACGGTCACCCCGCTTGCTCGGAGGGGGGGGGGGGGCAGTCTGGCTTGGGGGTGGCAACTGCCCCTTTTGCACCCCTGCCGACGCCCATGTTCAGCATCATAACAGACTGAAACCTTACCGGCGACCCCAGTGGTTCGCTCTTTCGACCCTCAACGAGATTGTCTTTTGTTTTCCCACCTCAAGGTGAAGGTAAAGCCAATTCCACCTCTTCTCCACGCTCCAGAAATGCCGAGAGAGAAAACAAGTGGAAGGAGGTGACTACTGACTATATCGCGTCCAGCGCTATCAACATTACTCTAAACAAATAAAAATAAATAATAAATTTAATTTCTTTTGACACACGTATCCCCAACAAAACTGTTTTATAGAAAACAAATTTTTTTTCCTCTTTTCAGGGCCCTTTAAGATCAAAAGGGCAAAGCTGCATGTAATTTTTCAAAACTGAGCAGGACTTCATTAACAGGAACTCGCGCGTGGTGGCTCCAGACTTGGACGTAGTTCAACTACTCTACTCAAACTACTGTAGTTTAACTACTTTTCCGAGTAACTTGGTAACTTTCAATTACAACTTTATTGGGGTAATTAGTAGTTTACTTTAACTACGTTTTTCAGGTAACTTCTACTCAAATTACTAACTACTTTCGAAATCTAGTGCTAATTTTGCTCATCACAAAAGTTTGAGAGCAGAAATAAATAAGACGCCCACAGATGAAGTGGCATTCCGGAACAAGGGGCCCCCTCACATTCCGTTTCCAGCTCGGCAGCCGTAGAAATTGCATCACAGGCGTCCTTGGGCCAAGGTGGTGACGAGTAGCCATAACATAATGCCGGCGCTCACGAACGCAGGAACGGATGCTCAACAAGCCTTGGTCGGGTATTGACCTAATCCGGTAATGCAAGCGGGCGCCACACCTCCAGCTGCAACCGTGAAAGACGGGGACACTCCGAGGGTTGTTGTTGTTTTCATGTCTGCCCTTAGTGAGTTCTGACTCAAGCGGTTGGCGGGTTCCACGGGTAGGCGCCACTGGAATGACCTCGCAGCTGGGCGCCTGTTCCCATGGTGCGCCTCGTCGTCAGCGCATACTCGCTTGCAAAGCCGGACTTTCCCGCCCACAAGCGCAGACACGGATAATCCGTTCATGGGAGCACCTTCCCGCTTCAAGCTACAACTGTACGAGCGACGATGCTTGTTCACGTAATCCTTCACGTCCTTCCGATACCGTAAGGCCGGCGAAGATTGCGAGTCACCTTTGGGAAATCCTTTTGTTGGGCCCGGCGTCAGCGGCGAAGTATACTTCGTTTCATCTTTTGTTAAACCAAAATTTTGTCTTCTTCGAGTAGAGTATCACCATAAAAAATAAAAAAAAACGCAACGAAACGCGCAGTCGTTCGGATGATCTCATCGTCGTGGCACGAGACTTGAACCCTTGACGGTCAGGTGCGCTCGCTCAACGTACTCTCCAAACGAAGTGGGAATAAAGAGGGGTCAATCATAACAATCTCAACTTGCCGAAGATAAAAGAAAAAAAAGAGAAGAGTTTTTTTTTTTTTATAAAGACCCTCCAGCCGAGGCAAACCTCACATGTTTCGTCATGGACACCGAAGATGCTGACACTCGCTCCCCGACCCTGCACAGCTTGTTTCTGAAATTCAACGCTGCCGTTGCCCCCAGCACGTCGGTGGAACGTCTTTTAAGCTGGCTGAGAACGTCTTTAGGAGAAAAGCGGAAAACTCTCCGATAAGGACTTTGACAGTTAATTGCTACTGCGAGCGATTAAACTATTTTGGTGGAAACGCAAGCCTAAAATGATTGTATTTATTTTTGGCTAGCGGGATTTTGACGGATCAAAACTGCTGTTCATTTTGCTACCACAAAAATACAAAAAGTAGCTTCGAAAGTTACTTCAAAGTAATTCGCTACTTTTAGAGTAGTTAGTAGTTTACTCAATTACTATTATGAATACGTAATTTTCTACTCTACTCCAGTTACTTTTGGCGTCAATACTCAGTAACTTAACTTAACAACCTTTTGAGTAATTTGTACATGTCTGGGTGGCTCACTGATACTGTCGTCATAGTTGCGGCCCACCAACTTTAAAAGCTTCCTCACACCACACAACTTCCCCCGTTTGTTGAGGTACCACTGCGTTACCAACGCGTGAAGGCCAGACAAAACACAAAGATAGGTATACTGTAACAAAAAATAAAGCAGCAAAAAAAAAAAAATCTCGACGCTGTAAAATTAGAGCGAAAATCAAAATCTATTATTTATTAAAGGTTTAACATATTCGTGCTACAGAACCAGATGCCGAAGGAAAGAGAGTTCTATCTTTGCTATGCCGCTTTATCTTGCAGCGTAGTCCAAAGACAGCTGCAGCATATCCTCGGGGTGCATGAGAAGTCATAAGTCCGAACTCGTCGTTCCGTCATTCGGAGAAATGACATGACACACCACACACAAACACGCAAACCACACGTCGAACCTGGAAATGAACTTGACTACCCATGCGCCTATGCGTAATGAGAATAGGAAGGCTTGTCTCTTCGGAGTTTCTGATGTTCCGTGCAACGAAGAGATTAATCTAATACGAGGGCGTTCATAAAAGTTCGTAGTAATGTCACGAAGGAATAGAGATTCAGCAGTCAAACTCGAGTAGGAGTTGAGACTTTCTCTACATGTTCGCCACCAAAAGTTACCCACTTCTTCCAGCGATGCACCACATGCCGGAGGCAATTGTTATATAACTCTTCCTTTTGAGTGTTCAGGAATCGCTCCACTTGAGCAATCACTTGGTCGCCGTCCTTGAAATGATTTCCTTTTATTTGGCCACACTGGAAGCGTCTGCGCCATTTAACCAATGTGTCAGAAACTGGGGCGTTGTCCCCGAACAACGCTCCCAGATTGGAATGAATATCCTTGGCATTGCTTCCCTTCAAATAAACAAAACAAAAACAAAACAAAAACGGATCACTTTATGTGCTTGGCACCAACGGGCGGTGCCAGTTTTGTTTCGACTCCCTCGTACTATAGCATGTGATGTTTACACTGTGCGGAAACTAGAGGGATGCGCGCTCATGTTGATGCCTGTTTTGCTCCATTTTCTTAAATTTTTTGTGCCGATAATACGAACTTTATGAACACCCCTCGTAAGGAATTGCATCGGATGCCACCTCGACATGCAAAGCAGAAAGCAAGACGGACCGTCATCGTATCCGTGAGCGACTCGATGGAGGAAAATTTCACAAAGTGAGGGAGACTTCGCCAAAAATAGGGAAATTTTAGGCGTCCAATGCCCGCCTGGTCTGCGCTACAGGCTGTCGCCACTCTGTCCGGAGGCCCTATCTCAGAACGTCCATCGTCTCCTCAAGATCCTAGCGATTCTGCGCGAAACAACGGCGGAAGCTGAGCGCTCGTTCTCTTCACTACGACGGACGAAAGCATGCTTCTAAGAGCGTCCACTTCGGAATGAGCGACTGCTTGGTCTTGCGCTTTTAATGTTCACCGCGACATTGAAGTTCAAGCGGAGAACGTCCTGGATATTTTTTTGCCGTGAACGCAGGCGGCTGCATCTTAATGTGTAGGCGATGATAAATGAGATGATAAAGAGAGCCTGTAAATTGCTTTCTGAAATAACTAGTCACGGTTATCTTTTTATTCGCGGTAATTTCTAGTCGGAAGCAAGTAATTCTGATCAGCACCCGCTGCTTACAGTGCAATTGTTTTTACAATTCATTTAATATTCCTTAGATTATCGATACTGTTTTATATTATCAACATATGTTCGATTTATTAGGTTCACTTTGGTTTGATTGAACTGTGTAATTCAGTAAAAATAGTTTGTTATTCTTTGCCTCGAAATTGCCATTCTTCACCCCACAGATGTTTCGAAATATCCGTTCTCTATATATATATCAAGTTCCGCATCCCATCAAATAAACACGAATGAAGCAATATTGCATATTTTATTAATTTGAGCACTTTCCACCCTACAAAAACTTTTTTCCCGAAAGCAGATAAGTTGCAGATAGCCCGCGCTTTCCCGTTGATCCGTGCCTCGTGCAAAACCGACTGCGTGAGCAGGAGAGCGAACGGCTCCCTGGGGGGGGGGAGTAGCTTTGTCATTTCGGGAGGGGGGGGGTTCGACCCCCAAACCCCCTCTGCCTGCGCCACTGGGCGACCCCAATCATCGGGTGCCCTAGACAAGCCAACGACAGCAGCCTACCTGAAAGTGCTACAGAAGGTTCCTGGGACGTTCCCTTTATCCTCAAACAGGAACGGCAACCACATATATAACTGATGACTGTCCACCTGGGTTGTTTGAATCCGAGGAAGAGACGCGGGACGCTCGCATTGCTTTTGAACAGGATGAACAGTTTCCTACGGCAAACAGTGACCCTCCGTCTTACTTGCTTTGGTCATGTCAAGAAACGATGCAGCCTTCTAGCAGTGTTGAAGCGATCTGCAATGACAGCCTCTTCAGCGAAATCACGACGAAGAAACACAGGAACATCACTCATCCGAAATACTAAGTGACCCAAATGCCAAACCTGTACCGAATACCGAAAGTTTCATCATGCTGAACTTGTTCAGCGATTTCTTATGGGCAAAAGCCCCGTGAACCTTGAACGGCCCTTGTAGATGTAGTTTTCTTTTTGGTCGGAAGTTGCCTTCGTCACGACTTGTGGACGGTCCAGATGGTGCCTAGCGGGTCCCCAGACACGGCGACCACCTTGTAGCCCATGACTTCCAGCTTATTGAGCACGGAGCCCGGAGTGTCATCTATCTGGACCATTGCACTGCGAAGACAATGGTCGTCTGGGTTAATGACTACGTGCAAAGATCATCCACCTCGTGAAGAAATTTTGTTTGTGAGAATGTTCTACGGCAATGTCACTATAATGCCAGAAACCCGTCTCCGCCTGGTGTTTTTACTGCGTCCAACAGAAGTGGTTCATCGATTTCCGCCTGACGATGTTACAGAAATGTCATGTTGTCGACGGCCGCGATTTTGGCGGTGTCACAGCATCGGAAGTCCTGTTCTTCTGCAGGTTGCTCTCTATATTGACTGTCCACGGACACTTCGGCAGCCAAGAGTTGGGGCTCCGTGACGACAGTGACACTCGCGTTCGCTAGTATTTTTTTCGGGAACTTCTATATCGTCCATCACCAGGATCGCGACATCCGACATTCTTTGTCTGGTCCTCGTCTTTTCGCGCTGTTTTTAATTCCGAAGTATGTACCAACTCGCCCAAGCCTCAACTTTGAGCTCCAAAGCGAGTTTTGCGAGTTCTTGCAGTACTGAATCATCTCAATTGGCCCCAAGACCCGCATACAACACTTGTATAACACCCTCGGTGCAGCGGATATTAGTGCTTCTAATTCTTATTTTTTCACAAGGTATCTGCTGTTCATTAGCATTGAAAATAAACAAATGAAAGAATGATTAAGTTACATGTTGTTTCTGGGCACTTTAATGCAAGATTCCTATTTTTATTCTTATTATTATTCGTCACTACACATGCGTCGAAGAAGTTGGTGGTTTCGATACAATGCACTCACCGCTTCGCCATCAGGGACTTGTTAACCTTCGCGCCAAGCTGCTTCAACTCAGCTGGGTCCTGGCTTCCGTCAATGTACGTTGGAGGCTAAAAAAGTTCCACAATGACCTCATCAAATGTTAGTGTTATCCGAGTAAAGTCCACAAAGAAACGGTCACTTAATAGATATAACAAAAGAACAAAAAATTAATCCGGGCAGATTGATTCGTTACAATGAGTGCTGGACGGTGTAAGTCAAATGATCAGCAACAAAATACAGGAGAGCAACGCCAGAAGAGTCAGACTATACAGACATTATAATAAGTTACGCTTTAAACCAGTCTTGCACGCGTTACTCAAAAATGTAGTCTATTACAATTAGAATTACTCCCGGTTAAAACGTATTCAATGAGATTACTCGATTACTTAAAAAG
>JAZHYW010028902.1:0-104179 GCA_037355805.1 Ixodes ricinus | reverse complement strand
CTAAGAGCGCATGCTCAGAACGAGTTCACATTAATAGGCTGCCAAGACCGGCAATCTTGATGGTGCGGGGTGCACGTTGCAAAATAACTGGGGAAGCTAGCCATCAGCACGTGCTCTGCATTACCGCACACGGATATGGCCGCCAGTGAATACACCCTATAGCGAGGAAACGCGCGTGGCACGCCGATCGCGGCGAATGTCACGTGACAGCGCGGGAGGCCTCGCGCACTCTTGAAGCATTCGAGCGAACGCATGATTTCACGCGCTCAACCGATTTTGCGGGAACGCGTTTTCAACGCGATCGGCGCGCCGCGCGCGTTTTTTGCTAGTGTGGGCGGCCCTTAACACGGCTCGACTCACCGTCGCACCGCCAGATACTGCTGGAGACGGCACGGCGAGACGACGCAGACTTCACAACAGAATGACACCAGACTGCAAAGACTGCTCCTGGTCTTCCGGCCATATCTTAACTAACTAAAAAGTTTGTGCTCTTACCAACCGTTCCAGACCATTTTCACCTCGTGTCTGCAACAACCGAAGAAGCTGCAGTAAGATTTCTATTTTTTTATTCTAAACTGCCAATTATGTTTAAATCATGAAGACCAAATAGAAAAAAAAAGCTTCAGTCAGTAGCCTTATTGCGTCATCAAAGGCTGTAAGTGGGACACGCAATCCAGTGGTTACGCTTCTGCTGTTTTATGGGCTCGGAAACCTCGCAGCGTCCAGGTTGTTTTCTCGAAATTACTACAAGCTTCGGGTTGCTAGTGATTTCTTGGTGGAATGTAGTGTTGTTTTCCGCTTCCTTTTTGTTGGAGCGTTCTACGAGGGGCGTTCATAAAGTTCGTATCATTGTCACGAAGGAATAGAGATTGATCAATCAAACTTTAGTAGGAGTTGAGACTTTCTCTACATGTTCGCCACCAAGCGTTATCCACTTTTGCAAGCGATGGACCACATGCCGGAGGCCATTGTTTTAGAACTCCTCGTTTTGAGTGTTCAGGAATCGCACCACTTCAGCAATCACTTGGTCGTCGTCCTTGAAATGCTTTCCTCTTGTTTGGCCACACTGGAAGCGTCAACGCCATTTAACCATAGTTTCATAAACTTGGGCGTTGTGCCAGAACAATGCTCCCAGATTTTAATGAATATCCTTGGCATTGCTTCCCCTCAAATGGAAAAAAATGGATCACTGCATGTGCTTGGCACCGACGGGTGGTGCCATTTTGGTTTCGACTCCCTAGCGGCGTTCCGCGCTACTATAGCACGCGATGTGTACACTGTGCGGAAACTAGAGGGACGAGCGCTCATGTTGATGCCTGTTTTGTTCCGCTTTTTTAAATTTTTTGTGCCGATAATACGAACTATGAACGCCCCTCGTAAGCGTTATTAAAGTTCACATGCGGGAAGAGCATACGATGTATTCCTGCACGTCGCTGTGAGATCCCATCAAATGCCTTTTGGTCCGAGTTTTACAATAGTCTTTTGGTTATGGAAAACTTAACTTCATAAGTTTATTTAGCAGTCAGTGCGTCAGTTACGGCTGCATCGAATTAACTCGGCGGCGGGAACTCTGGCTTAGGAAGACGCCAGGTGACTCTTTCCTCTAAAGACAGGCAATTTGGACAATGCTGTACGTCAGCTAACCCGCGGTCTTTAACAGCACCAGTGTCGGCGGTAAAGCTTTATTTTTTTCAGTGACGTAGTAACGTACCCGTTAACTATTTCAAAATAGTAAGCGGACAACGTACTTAGGTTACTTATTTCGTAACTTACGTTGCGAAAAGTAAAGTATATTATAAGTTTTTGGTAACGTAAGTTCCCCAAAACTGTAAAAAAATGCACACTTGAAATTTTTCTGCGTTCTATACTTCGTTTAAGCTACAGATGGGACCAATTACACATTGTCAAAGGGCACCATCGTGGTGTTCGCCGTGTTTCAGTACGTGCTCTATCATCGCTCAACCAATCATTAACAAAAAAAGGCCCCGCGACTCGCGCATTCGATGGTGCTCAATCGGTTTTATTACCTCGTGGCGTCGGCAGCGTCTGGACTTACGCTGAAGTGAAATAAATGCGCCGAGTCATTCATTATCGCGCTCATTTCAATACTTTCAAAATGTTGCCTGTATTTCCTCCCCCGCCAAAGATGCACTTCAAAACAAAAAAAGAACGTTTACGCTTTTTTAGTGTCAACACTGTCCCCAACAAACCGCAGTTACCGTCACTTTATAAATAAAAAAGTCGCAAAAGTAACGTGCATCACTTTTTATCGGTAACTGTAACAGTGACGCGTTCGCTTTTATTTTGAGGAGGTGAGGTCGGTAACGCGTTCTTTTATTTTGCTAATAGAGGAGTAACGTATTTCGTTACTTTTTTTGTTTTTGTTTTGGTAAGCCTACCAACATCCGAGACGCGATTTCAAGTACACGCTCAGGTAGGAGGTCTCGTCCATGAATTATATTATCTTGATGACGCAGGTATCATAAAAGAAAGACAATGTAATATATCGTCTCTCCCCGACCTCCCTCTCCCACGATGTTGACTTGGTGTGTAAAGTCTCCTTCCCATTACCACCTATCAGCCTCTGACCTAACGCCGTCATCATCTTTCTCAAACAGCAAACACATGACGCATGATCAACAAGCGATTGGTGGAGGCGGTACGTATACCTTCCAGTGCACCGTCAGTGAAGCGGAGGATGTTGTATCAAAATAAGACAAAAAACACAGAAAGAGGGAGGAAGGGTGCGTTTACACGCCCACAGACCGTCGTGCGGAACCAGAAGGTGTGTCTACTGACGGCAGACCGGCAATAAACCGTATATTTTACGACGCCGTGACAGCGTTATTCCCGCTCGCATACAGGGCGGCCGACCGCTTGGACTCACTCGCGCCTCGCTCGGCTCGTGCGACGTGCGGGCGCGAGATGACCCAGCCCGCCCTGGCACTCCCATTACGGAGCGACCAACGGTTTGTGCGTCGACCGTTCGCCAGAAGCTGGGTTTCCCTGGCTACTGCTTCCAGCGCCGTGATGACTGCCACTTGCACGCCTTTCTTTGTCGGCTTTTTTCGGGGCGCCGCGCATTACGCAAGAGCTTGGACCATGCGGGTCTTTGGGCGTGGAGGATATTCATTTGGATGGAGTTAATTAGGTATGAGACGGCGAAGTGATGAAGGTTAAAGTCCATGTGTTGCTATAGCCGTCACAGCTTAACCCCTTAAGCGTTTTTTTGTTTGTTGTTGCAGTTTTTCTTTCATTTCTAAACTGCTTTTCCTTTATACGTCAGCCCGGGCCGCACGTGTCTCCGCAATCGGTCGCCATCCTTGAAAAACACGTCTTCATCTCTGAACAGCGCGACAGAACTAAACCCTGAACGAGCCTATTCATGTTTCTTCTTTGCAACTCTTAAAGTTTGGTAAGCCACAGGGCAGCACACTCGGTCCTCTGTTGTTCAGTTATATGAACGATCTAATCAATATTTGAAATCGATCACGTTTTTTCATGCATCCAAACGGCTTGCACGAGTGTATTTTGGCTGCATGGAATTTGGACGAACCCATAACCAAAGGAAAATTTGTTTAGAAAAGTTTCTATCTGTTAATTGTAATTATTGGTCTTAATAAACACTGTAAATATAAATCAATTGTTTTTGAAACCTGTAAATGACACGTTGCTAGTATTATGACCTGAAGATTGGAGTACCGATAAGATTGAAACAGTCAAACAGCCCACAACGCTGAGTATTATTTTTTCCAAGACCAATGCAATGGGATAATCACGTAGAATACCTAGTTAATAAACTGACAAAAGCTGTTATAGTAATATGTCACTGTCGCTTTTATTGTTGCCTGTAAATATTAAGATGCGAATGTATCACGCTCGGTTAAGCTCAGAAATTAGCTGTGTGCCATTTTGGTTTGGGGTACAACGACTAAACGTAATGTTAACAAACTTACGGCCCCCTCCAAAGAAAATGATGCCTTTTAACGCAAACGTGCCCGAGCTCGACACTCAAGCCGAACCATCACTAATCGAGATTGAACGTCAGGAGGATCGTGCTAGATGTATGCGCGTGAACCGTTTGCCGTGTTTTTCTTTTTAATTCATTTTCAACTGAAAGAGCTTATTTACTTTTTGGCGTAATCTGCCCCACGTGCACAAAACGTGAATCTTCTATTTATATCCGAGTCAGAACTTCTGGAATGTGCCTCATGTTCGTACCAATTACGCACTGCAGTCAATTACTCATTAACTTGCCTAGATTAGCTTAACGAGTTAATTATGGACCGCACTGGGTATTCACTGTTCAAACACACACACAAAAAGATAACACGTGCGTGTTTTGTTTATACACGTTATACTGCGCAATTGTCTTTCTTTGATTACCTGTATAGGGCTGCAGGGGCACAGACTGATCAAACTCGAGGAATCTTTTTGTCATGGTGCCCCCAACACAATAGTGTTGAAATAATCAAAATCAAGTTCAAGCCTGAGTCGTCGAAAACAGCCAAGGGGTGGTGGGGTACCTGGACGAGCCACTCGTCTAAACTGTTTCAGAACCCCCTAAGCTAAGTTTACGGCAAGTACCGGCGCGAGCTAGCCCGCGCTCCTGGCTTTGAGACACGCCATAGCCTCCTTATACTCACAAAGCCTGGCAGTTCGACGACGGAACCATAGGTGCTCGGTCGCAGACTTGAAGCGCGAGGATCTGGTAGCAGTAAGCATTTCTCAGGGAACCTGTAGGTCAGCGCACAGCTTTTGCAGCGGGAGGACCCGAAGCGTAGTTTTCAAATCCGACGAGAAAAGAAGCAGTAGCGCGAGGAACGCGAGGAGCACGAGCGGACATTCCATCGCTCGGGAGACAGCGTACGTTTCGGCGTCTCGCCGCAGAGGGGCACCCGTCACGTGGCTCTCCTCTCATTCGATGTCTGCCGGTCCACCTTTTCGATTTCGACGGCCGCTTCTCGTGGCGATCTTCCAGGCTTTGTCCGTATAGATGAGGCCATGGACACGTATTTCTAGCACGAGCGCTCGTTCTGTGGAAGAACGCTTCCAAGAAGCGACATCGAGCTCTCGTGCTTGTGGCATTCGCCGCATTTAAAAGTAAACGGAGTATTAGCGACGAGATGTTCCGGTGGCGCCCTCGTTCGGTTACCTTTCGTGACGTCATTTTTATGAACAACAAGTTGATGGGTGTTTGTAATGAGCATAGTGGAAGCCTGAAATCATAGCGCTCTCAAAGCAACACCGCGAACACCGTCAAAATTGAAGTTGCCTGCATTCCTCTTATCTCCGTCGATGAGAAACTTTGCTGACGTCATTGTCAGCATTCGCCCAATCGTGGCAGGCCAACCACAGCGACGCTTTCGATCGCTCACGTCGCCAATAGGCTATTCCAAACCGGTTAAGGGGTTCAGGGGAGATGCAACATTTCCTTTCTTCCAGAAATACCACAGTAGAATCATTCGCTGACATTCGTAACCTATAAAAACGCGTTATTTCTTTTGCTCTATTTAATGGTAGTCACAAAAAAATTAAGAAAAACGAGCAGCGTTCCCGCACCTCAACTCACGGCAAGACGAGCGGCCGTGTGACCCGAAGAGCCACTAATGTTTATCATAGCCACGCGCTAGAGCTGTCAAAGCAACACAGCACACGCTAAGTTTCAATACGTTGTTAAGAATCAGCTATTACCGTCATCGCGGCGACTCGGTGCGAGACACTTTCACCCGAACGCATGTTGAGGGCATCGATTGTCACGAGCCCAAATTCAATACTAACGCAGTGCTCGTGTCCCCGCATTTAAATATTGTCAACGCCGAAAATCGGGAAGCTCCGACGATGTCCGGGATCGCATTGTTGACATCGCCAAACAATGCGATCCTCACAACTTCCTGATCCAGTTTTGCGAAGGAGAGACTGAGTGAAACGTGCCGGTTTTATCCTCGAAATAGACACGTTTCTGACGGTCACGTGCCGATTATTAGAAGGTCGGTACCACAGCACAATGGCGGAACAACTTCTTTGAGGAACGTACAATTCATTATATAAGATAGCGAACACGCCGCAGCGCGGCCAACGCCATGAGCCGACGATCCAATCAATCAGCGGCGAAAGTGCAAGGTTACTGCGCTCATCACCCTTTTCTGCGAGTGCTTTTTTCCAGTGTTCCGTGACGTTGAGGGTTTTAGTCCGCCATTTGCAGGAGTCAGAGAGCTGCCAACAGAGTGAAGTATTTCGAAATGGGCCTATTGGGGTTGCGTGCATAGACCACCGCGCTGTTTTCAAACCAGCCCTCACGAAGTGTTGGGCACGCGCAGCTTCCACACGAGGTGTGTGCACTGCGCATGCGCACAGAACCAGAATTCGCGGTGAAGTGGAGCTTTGCGCGCGTGCCCTGCCAATAGCAGCGCCACCGCATGGATGGATGGATGGATGAATACGGCTGAGCCCTTTGGATCGGGCGGTAGCTTACGCCACCTAGCCAATTTGTCTTACCATTTAAGCTTAGAATATTTAAATGTGAAAACTATATACACTCCGCACTGAAAAGAAAGTGAGGCTATAAAACCCCCTTGCCATCAGTTAATAAGAAAATACCTAGTTTTCTCGTGCTTTCTGCCACCATTCACTTAATCTTTGCTTGGTAATCTCTACTGTCTTGTAATCCACTTTTCCTTCGCTGTCTCTAAAACCCAATGACTTTATTAAATCTATGTTGTCTTCGGTAGGCATAGGGTGAAGCCCTTTACAGTAGAGTATCAAGTGCTCAGCCGTCTCGTCCACCTCTCCACAAGCAGCGCACACTGTATCCATTTCCTGGTACTTCGCTCTGTATGTTCTGGTTCGCAAAACACCTGTCCTTGCCTCAAACAACAATGAGCTTCCCCTAGAATTATCATAAATGCTTTCTTGGCAATAACTGTTTTGTTTAATCTATAGCTTTCCAGAGCCGTCTTTGTCTGCATTCCCTCTAGCCACCGATCTCTTTCTGTGGCCTTAACTTTCTTCTTAACGGAGACCTGCTCTTCCGTAACCCCACTATAGCCTAAAAACTTTCCTCTTAATTTCCTAGTGCGCTGTCTCCACTT
The DNA here is from genome assembly GCA_037355805.1 of Ixodes ricinus. NCBI lineage: Eukaryota > Metazoa > Arthropoda > Arachnida > Ixodida > Ixodidae > Ixodes > Ixodes ricinus. The sequence continues at coordinate 97,088 of JAZHYW010028902.1, read as the reverse complement.
TGTGTCTATACTCCTCATGTATAAAAAGCTGAAAACCTTTCGTGCCCATTGCTCCCCATCCATTTGCCTCAACCGATCCTCAAATTCTATCTTGCTCGCAGCTTCCCTGCCCTCAAATGACGCCCATCCCATGTCTCCTTGCACTCCCTGGTTTGGCGTTTTGCAATGTGCCCCCAAAGCCAGCCTACCTACTCCGCGCTGTTTTATTTCTAGTCTTGCATGCACTTCGGATTTCATGCATAGCACTGCGTTTCCAAAAGTCAAACCAGGCACCATGACCCCTTTCCAAATCTCTCTCACCACCTCATACCTGTTGTAATTCCAAAGTGCTCTATTTTTCATTACAGCTGCATTTCTGTTGCCCTTACCTATTATATACTTTTCAAGCTCACTGAGATATTCATGCACCATCACATATACCTACTTCTAGAGTACTTTTATTTACTAGCTATCTTCCACTGTAATATCCTGTATCTTCCAGCTCTCAACTCTCATAATTGTTAAAAATCATGACTGCTGATTTTTCACTTACTGAATTCAATACCTAATTCCTCCCCTTCCCTACCACAGAGGCTCATTAATTCCTGCAAATCTGTCCTGTTGATAGCCATTAGTACGATATCATCTGCATACATCAATCCCGGTAAGGATTGCTGAATTTTTGGCCTAGCTTACTGTATGAAAGGTCGAATCCAAGCCCACTCTTCTCTAGTCTATCCTCCAATCCTCTCAGATACAACATAAACAGCAAAGGCGATAACCGAGGCACCCTGCCTAAGGCCTCGTCCTATCTCTATTTCCCCCGTTGCCTTTCCTCTCCCATGTTATAATCACCTTATTATCTTTGTAAATGTTCCTTAATATTGCTGTAGGTCCATCTGAGGTTTTAGCTCTCCACTATGTCCCACAGATTCCTTTGGTTCACATTGTCATAGGCACCCTTGATATCCAGAAACGCCAGCCAGAGCTGTCTGTTTTCTTTTTGCGCTTATTTCTATACACTGTGTTAGAGAAAATATATTGTCCTCCAACCTTCTTGTTTCCGAAACCCGTTCTGTAACTCTCGCCCAGTATGCCCTCGCAATCTACCCATTCCTCCAGTCTGTTCTTTGTAATCTGCATTACCAACCTGTAAATAACTGGTGTCACGGTTATGGGACGATAATTTCTAATATCAGATCTTATTCCCTTTCCCTTATATATCATACTCATCCTACTAAGCCTCCATGCATCCCGGAATATTTCCTTTTGTTATCATGAGTGCTCACTACCTCCCTTAGTTTTGCCTTAGATTTAGGACCCAAATTCTTCACCACCTTGATTGCGGATACCAACCCGTACGCCTGTTGACGTGCCACTAGGGACTCTTCGTTCCGCCTTTTTCTCCCATTCTCCTTTGTCCAAAATCCGCGATGTCACAAGCTGGACTGTTACTCTCCTACGGTCTCTCCCATTTTCGCAGCGGCTGTGACGACTGGCGCGCGCGCGGTATGAAAATATACTTGGGTCACGCCATACTCCGTTTCACACTTTGTACGGAATGTGCGACACCTAAAGGGGGCGCGGCGATCCAATCCATGTTAGGTGCCTCTATTTGCCGGCCGCTCTGCTGACAGGGTGGAGACACCGCCATTTTGTGGCGAACTTTGCGATGCTCTCAGCGGCGTCATATTGCGTCTATCTTCCAGAACTTTCGCTTAAACAGAACGTTTTTGCACCACGACTCTGTGATACACACTCGCAGGACCCACACCCAATGTGCTAATACTGACCTCAGGCGCTATATTGTGCGCGCTCGATGGACTCCATTGGTGTCTCCACCTGTCAGCAGAAGCGGCTGGCAAATGGAGGCACCGTAATCCATGTGCACGCGAAATGACTCTGTTTGGGAGCCGCACCGCGGCGCCACTGTCTTGTCACGCGCATCCCATTATCACTCCGCAACCAATCAGATTGCAGCGTTACTTGTTATGAACGCCGAAGAACGAATTACGCAGCGTACGAACATGGTCAGCCTCTGCCGTTTCTTACTCTGTCAGTGAGAACAGCAGGGGTTATTACTCGTCACGCTTCTCGATGCCTGGATCCTTCATCGCCGGTCATAATACAACGCCGCAGTTTCGTTGGCTATGGAGAGATAATGGGAAGCGATCGCCAAGATCAGCGGAACCACGCGGTGCGGCTCCACAGAGTCATTTGGCGCACATCAGTTGGATCGCCATCGCCCCCTTTAGGTGTCGCACACTCGCTGAGTCGCTATACAGCCAACTGGCTGTCAAAGCTGCTGGCGAGCATATTATAGTGCAACGATCTCAAGTTGAACGTTTTGCACGCGTCTCCTCGAGCAGACATAAAAAAATGAAGCCACGCGCTTGCTGCGGTATAGTGCCGGTGAGTGACCTTGAGTAAAGACCAGAAACATTTTTGCCCCTATCGTTTCACGAAGCCTTACCGCAGTGTGCCGCAAAGTGCCGCAGTCTGCCGCAGTAGTCCTCCAGTGTGCGGCTTTACGCCGGCAGCATTTTAGCGTCGCACTGCCCACACTGACGCTTTTAAACGCAGTGGTGATATCGGTTCAAAGTCGGAGTTGTACACAGCTCGTATATCATACAAAGGACACGGTATTGGCTGCAAAAAAATTATAACAGAAAAGACGCCGTTTCGAACGTGGACGCAGTCTTCACGTTCTTTGCTGAAATCGACCAACCGGCCTCAGGCCGAGGAAACCTCTTCTTTTGGTTCATATGCTAAAGCGCAATTAAGCTTCTGCTGGAAATATTTTTTATTTGCATGAAAGGGGTTTCACGCCGGTCCTGCTAGAATCCGAGACAACTGAGGTTAGGAGGAGCAGACCAAGAACGCGAAGAGAACATCAGAACGCCGAGCTCAGGATTGAGAGGAATAGTGGGTAGACACTAAGCCTAGCTGCCTTTGTCTTCACTGCTACCACTCGTCGAACGCTTTAGAACGCCGGCTTCCCCTGGCGTTTGATGCCTCTCATTCGAACGAGGTTCCGACGAGTGCCGTGTGGAGACACCAGGGTTGCAGAGCTAGCGTTAGGTCCACCCATAAAGTTATTATAATGAACCCCAGAGGTTCAATCCGCGCACAGTGTTGCTATGCGACTTCCGGGACGCAGTGGAAGCAGACAGCCGCCGGTCTACGTTTTCGTGGCTGTCGGTCCTGTGCATTCCCATCAACGTTACTTAGAACTCTCAGTTGGGAAACTCACCGTTGAAACCTGGGCCGCTGGCGTCCACCGAGACCGAGCTAAATGCGACAACAGCGCCACTCTGTATCATTTGTCTTAACTGTGGTCGCCTGATCTTTTAGAAAGCATGTTTTTGCGTAAAAACTAACGGAAAAAACTCTTTTTGTAGTAACTTTTATTAGAGTTTAGTACAAAATGGGGGCGCGTGTTGTTTTCTAAAATCTTTAGTTCGCAAGGTTTTGCAGTATAATTAATATTGTTTTTATACAACCCTGCCTCAGCGGGGATTTCAGGTAGCGCGTCCTGAGTTAGGCGCATATTAACCACGGTAGTTAACCGCGGCGCGTCCGCTTGGGAGTCGGGGGCGGTACCTCAGAAGCCCTTTCCACAGTATCTGTTCTGGCCCCAAAATGGCCGATTAGAACGAAAATGGAAGTCACGTGCAGTTCGTGGACTGTCCGCTGCGGGAGAAGTGGCGGCGTTGGGATCGCCTTTAGCTCGGTTCTCGTGGACGGATCGGTGCCGCTTTTTCAGAGCAGTCTCTATGGCGGTTTCCCAACTGAGTGGTTCTAAGTAACGTTGATTCCCATGGAAGACGCGCGTGCCTTTTTGTCTCTTCGCCGGAAATTAACATGGATAACTTTTGTTGTTTAGTTCATATCGGGCTGTGTGTACCTTTGCTAACACTGTAAGCAATCATTGCTTCAGGTTGGCGCATTTTCTTCATTCGACAGTCGAGGATGTTTAGCTCCGCTATATTTCGGGACTCTGTAGAATGTAGATGTGTAAGTTCAAGGTTCGACCAGCATTCCGGTGTGACTATTGTATTATGCCGCTAATATGCGTGTCATCTCACTACGTGAAATTGACCCAGTCGTGCTTCTTTCGTGCGGTTAAAAACATTCCAAACGTAAATAACGAAGTGCGTGGACTATGAAAGGTGTCTCTTTTTTATGGCGATTTGCTATGCCGGGCAGCTTTATCAGGCACTTGTTTTCTCAAACGTTTCTGAGGGCGTGGGTTATGCTTGGAACGTGGAGCAGAAGCATCTTCGCACAGAGCAGAAAGTGTAAAACAGTACTTACTTATTGGAAGTCGGACTATATTACGTGGCCTTCGAGTTCATTTTGATCGCGTGACATGCACAGGGAGTTACTGATCCTGCAAGTTACCGTGTGTAGTATTTGCCAGTCTACCTTGTTTTTTCAGGTGCCCTCCATTCCTTTGAAAAACTCGTGTACCTCCAGTGCTGGGCCAGTTGCCGGCGTCGTGTTGGAGCTTGCCGTATCCAGAACTCACAAACGTCACATGGTGCCAGTACGAAGAATACATGTACGAAGTCGTTTTAACGCCGTTTTTAATTGATTTCCAAAAAGAGAAAAAAGCTGCAACTGACCAATTTTTGTCTGCTTGAAGGACAAATGTTCCAACTTCTTCCAAGCTACCTAGTACCTACGCATTCTTGGAATATTTGCCCATATAATCGCGCCTAAAAGAGAAAATGCACTCACTTAAAAAAAAATAGAAATGCATCACCGGATGTCGATTTTCGACTGGTTGGTGTCTGATTCAATTTTCCATAGCACACTAACGCCACTTGAACCTCTAGCGTACATTATAATAAATCCATGGGTCCACCATTCCACTTCCCCCCCCCCCCCCCCTTTTCTTTGTTTGTGTGTTTTGTACCAGAGAGGACGTGCGGGTTGGTGTTACGGGCATACCTACTGCATGGGCGCGAGCCTTTCCGTAACACCTGCACACCCTGCACGTCCTACCCACCCAAAGTGCAATAAAATATCAATATCAATATCAATATATCATTTGAACCGGACATACGAATTCTGACGTCCCGCGCGCTGTCGTCGCCTTCTCTGCCTCCGTTTCTGGGCGCAGAGAGCTTCAGCTTTCTCCGCTGGTGGCGGCACCCAGTGGTTGTCTCTGCAACCGCAGCTAGTTGCAGCATTGGCGAAGAGATGGCGCCACCCATACATCACGAAGAGCGACTCTCGAAGTTACCGTGTTCCTTTCACTTTCCCGCCGTACGTTGATGACGCCAGAAGGGTATGATATAATAGGACAGATAGCTGACACCCAACCTTTTTCGAGGTTTATTTCAAGCTAACATTTGCGAACACCCTAAATGCCTATTGATTTTAGGTAAATATCGAGGCGCCTTGTGGTTAACGCGAACGCTATGCGCGGCGCAAGTTCGTCTGCTTCTTTTGCAGGGGTTGTGGTGACGTCAAACGCTGTGCTCTGATTGGCTCTGACTGGAAGGATAGTGGGTAGGCCTGAAGGCAGCTTGCTTTCAGGTCTACCCTCATCTTCAATCGGAGCCAATCAGAGGTCGGCGTCCTGACGTCATACCGACCCCTGCCGGATAAGCAGACGAACTTCCCCTCTACTTTCCCTTGGAGAACGCAGAGTCCTACACTGTGAGCTACAGAGACAGCTCGGCAAACGTCGGGAATATAATACCCTAAAACATGTTTAGATTTAAAATAAAGTCCTGGATGCGACACTCATCTGCAGGGTTTCAGATAGTTACGACATACGCCAGGTTATGTTTAATATTTTACGCGCAGTTTAGTCCGCAGACTATAGTCCGCGTACTATACATGTCTAAAAATTGAACTTTTACGCTGTGCGGACGATTATCGACAGATACAGACTATTCGATGATTTGTTTATGAAGATCGTTCAGTGTGACGAGACGCCGTGGGTTTTTCGAATAAATGTCGATATGATACAAGCTTTGCGCGCGAATGAAGTCGGCATTTGCAAAATGTGCTGTGTGTTAAAATATTCTTTTTGGCGAGCTGACTATGCGCTAAGTATAAACTATGTAAGGGAATTTATTTTTAAGCCGATAATTTGCTCCCGTGCACTATAACAATAATAATAATAATAATAATAGTAATAATCTTTATTTAACGTGTCCACAACAGTTTATGACATTTTGTGCGGACACAAGAGCTTTTCGAACATAGCACAGGAAAAGCAAACACATTAAAATAAAACTGCACAGAAGGAAATGTGCTGAATGCAAAAAACATGCACAAGCACAAGTTGACTTCACCAAACTATGCAAGTAATATGACCTCAAGATTACCGACTAAAGGTTGACGTGCCGCTAAATATGTCTAGCAGTGAAGAATCGTTCTTGTTAAATTCCGCTTGCATTCTTATCAACGGTGATGCGACAAAAAATGTGAGCAGGTAAAAAACACTGTGACTACGGCTCGAACGTAATGGGGCATGGAAACAAATCGAGCTTAGCAAGACAGGGAGTCGACCATCCCATTTGCAACCTTATACAAAAAAGAGATATCCCTATAGATATCCCTATCCCTATCAAACAGAAAAGATAAACCGAGGTTCGTAAGCAGCTCTTCGTAACTTTAGTACCACATACGTCTAAAGATTTGATCGTAAACAATAGCGATAAAACGATTTTGAACTCCCTCGATATAGAGCCTCGATATAGAGCATGATGCAGTAGGATTTGAGGAATTCCAAACAACAGATCCAAACTAAAGTATTGAGCGAAGAAGACAGAAAAAAGAAGTGAAGGTAACATGCGTGCGAAAAAAATTGTCTGGTGAAGCGAGAAAGTGTTTCCAAGGTTCTAAGGAGGCTTTACAAGTGACAAACACATTGTGATTAAAGTTCAACGTCGTATCTATAAAAAAGTCCAAGATGAGGAATAACACTGACACGCCCGATGACGTTGCTGTTGAGAGCATAGTAAAGGCAAGTGGGTCTTGTTTTCTGCTAAAACTAATTGTTTCGTCTTCAGTTCGCTCAGCAGGAGGTTATTATCGTGACACCACTTAGCCTTACTTCACACATCATTCTGAAAAAATGCGCATCAGAATGCGAACGAACCCTGTACGAAACAGTTTTATATCATCTGGAAATAATAGCACTTAAGAATTTTTAACCGAAAACAAAATGCGATCGGCAAAGCCCATAAAACTGAAGGGGTCCTAAATTGCTCCCTAGGGCACACCTGAAGACGAAAAGGAGGTTCGGGCATAAATCCTCAAACACGAACGAAATTCGTACAACCCAAGAAATAACTTCTAAACGAACAACAGTACGTCCGAAACGAGCCCGTAATCATCCAGTTTACGCAGAATCATATCGTGAGTTTACACAATGAAATGTTTTTGACATGTCACAGTATATCAGGTCAATTTGTTGATGACCATGAACAAATTGCATAATATAATCAGAAATGTGCACAGATTTGATTTTACCGACCTTTCTTTCATACAACCGTGCTGTTCGGGACAAATTTTTTGATGGCAGTATTGATAAAGACGTCCGTGAAGCGTCATTTCAAAGACTTTAGAGAAACTGCGAAGTAAAGAGACTTGGCGATAATTTTTGACTATGCGATCGCCAGACTTAAATATTGGCACTATGACACATTGTTTTCAGATAGACGCACATTTTTCTCAATTGTAACAGATAAAAATGTGCAACAACATCGGAGATAAATATTCAGCGCAGCCTTTTGCAGTAAAACTGGGAATTCCGTACGCGCCAGCAGAACGAGCATAACTTCACTTTTCTAATGCATGTTTTTATTTCTAATTCATCTATGGGGACAAAGCAAGAATAACGAGAGTTCTTGCGCATGATGAAACTAAACTAACGTTGGATTTAGATGAAAAAAATGACTTGAAATTTTGGGCAAATATCTTTTGCGACTTTCGCTGGATCCGCCGTACAGCCGGAACTATCAAGGAAGTATCGCTATGTTCATGGGCGTACCAACCGGGGGGGGGGGGGCAAGGCGGCTTGCGCTTGCCCCAGTTCTCAGAGAGGGGGGGCAAGACATGTGTTCCCCCCCCTGGAACAGCCACCACTGGCAGGGCAAACACTGGCCGGCGGCGCCCCAGCGCACCACCCCGGCCCTGGGGGAGGGGGGGGGTCGGTTTGCCCCCACACACACACACACTCAAAAACAAGTTGGTACGCCACTGGCCATATTTGCTTTCTTTGAGAGGTTACGAATTTCCAAACGTCTTTGGGGTACATCGAATACTCGGTCTGAGATACATTAACTTTTTCATCTCTTTTGGACAACCCTTCTGCCAAAAACCGACACTCACTGAACTTTAGGGACATCTTTCCAAACCCGACTTTTAAAAAGCCTGTGATAGTGCAAATTCTTTTATAGACAACACCACGAAAACCAAGAAGGGTATTTGTTTGACCGTGGAACACTCTTGGGTATAAAAGCGTTCATGGCGCTCGACACAACTGCGGTAAATGCCTCAGTCGCAGAGTCGACACGTAGGTTTTTCAAATTCGGATTCCAGTCATAACTTTGCAGATAAGAATACAGACCAAAATAGTCACCTTTGCTGTATAAAAACTGACTCTCGCTACGAAAAATATGCTGACCAGGCGGAAAGAAAAATGAAACGACAAAAAGAGGATAAAAATAATCAACACATGTTACAGAGTCGTCAACTGGACTGATACTGTCAATCATCGAAGACAGCAGTACAAGGTCAAGTACGTTACCTGCCGAGTTTTAATGGTATTGCACCATTCAAACCCGTTATTATATATGAAATCTAACAGACTAACGCCTTTGGACTGAAAGCACTGCAGTCTGTCCAAACATGATCAGACGTCCAGCAAATTCCAGGGATATAGAAATCATCATATATATTAACACGAAATTTTGAAAACATTTAGGAGTAGATCCAAATTTTTTAGGTGGCCCATAAGAATATCACAACTAAATTGCGGTTGAAAGTAATAGTTACCAATTCAAATAGTTGACACCGCATCTTTCGATACAATCTTGACCCACACACATCCAGAGTAGCACGGCAGATCGTGCCTTCTCCATGCTCGTAAAGGAGTGTTAAACGCTGTGAGTACACAACCGCCGTATTTCTGACCCGTGTTTGCATAATCTCGATCGCCTGGAAAGACAGAATAATAGGGGAAAGTAGTGCGAGCTAGAAGTTTTTTTCCTCCACTCACGTCTCTGTGAGACATAACACGGTGAACGAAGTGCCGTGAAATTCCAGACATAAACTCAGAGCCTTTGTTCTGATACACACACGCTTTGGTAATAAACAGTGCACTACATTGCCTTATATATTACCGGTGGTTGCAGGATCACCCGGAATGTGTTTTAGTCTCCCGAAAAAAGGGCGAACAGCCATCCAGCCGGCCACATCTCAGCTTGTTTAAATATCTCAAAGTCTTTCAAATTGACAGATATCTGAAAAGAAGCGTATACGCTACAGTGCTTGGACACAAGTTTGGTGCACGTGCCAAGCTTGCCTTTCAGAGGAGCGGTCCTAACATCTCAAGTGTCCGAAACTGCTGTGCTGGATTTCAATCTGGAAACGAGGAGCGCACGAAGTCGCGGCGATCATGGTATGGGGGTAGTGTTCCTGCCTTCGGAAGGATCAGGTCTTTTCCTCATTGTGACAGTGATCCGATCCTCGTCGTCCACAGGTCCCATACGGCTGTGTTCCGAGGCTAACAGCCCGGTCAGCGACTGCCGCAGTATAGGAGGGCGCACGCTTGCACGGCTTTCATAGCCGCTTGCGTCGCGACAACTCGCTGAGGGCGCTGACATCTACATGGCAGTCGCCGAAGGAACTGGCTTCTTTGAAACAGTGGCAAAGTTTTCGATGATTCAGGTGGTGCGGACGGCAGTTCTCCCGAGAAACAGAGCTTACGCAACAACTCAGTGTTGCGCGATAGGTGGAGGCGAAGCAACTCGATGTCAGTCTTCAAAGTTTTACAACATTCCTCATGTAATCGATTTCTTTGCAAGGTAGGACCACCAGCTCGGGAAGATGAGTGTCCGTTTCAAGAACGACGGCGTCGGTACTCGTTTCTTGCTCATAAGGCGAGATTGCGACGCTATCGTTACTGACTTTGTTGCCCGTCTCGTCCAGATGCTTGGCGCAGGAGGGGCACTTGTAACTGCTGCGATCGTCGACCATGAGGAGCTCATAGTCTTCGTGAACCTCGATGATCTACTTGGAGTGAAATCGACTTTTACACGGACCAGGACCGGCGAGGTAGTGCCACCACCCATAAAACAGAGAGGAGCAGCTGCCGCACACGTCCTTGCTGCCGCCCACTCCGATAAGGAATGGGCGGCAGCAAGGATATGAATTATATTCCGGATTATACGGTAATTTTATGAACCAACTGCCAATACAAATATTAAACATATGTACTCCCTTCATAAGAAAAAATATGAAATAGAAAAAAGATTTTTAAGGCATGATACAAGCCAATAAGTCCCTAGTGCAAACCCCGTTTTAGATGTAAAAAATGGCGACACGCGTGTATACCAAGGACATTTATAGTGCCTTTTAACGCGGTTGTCGGCATAAGTGGTTTCGCATTTGTAAAGCATAGGAGAAGATGATAAAATTCGACGCTACATTAGTGGTGATAGGCTTGCATAAATATTCAGCTATTCAGTGATAATATTGGTAGTGAGGGACTTTATTTTCCAACTTTTTAAATATACATTTGACTCGTCAGCCAGGCACAAGTGAGTAAGTTCAGCTTGCCCGCTACGCGCAAATGTTTGCACTATTTATGACACTGTAAACAATCGTTTATGACATGAAGTGTGTACATGTACACAAATTCTCTCGCATCCTCTCCCTCACTCCTTTCATGTTTAACAGGTTGAATAACTAAGTTGAATCACTTTAACTGCATGCTGAACTACTTTGACTTCATGTTAAACTACTTTGAGTCAGTTTCTAGTTTAATTTATTATTAATTTCGTAGTTTTCACTAGGTCAGAAAATAACTTGCTTAACGCGAACGTACCGCCGCCACACCAGTGTATCAAAAAGGAAAATAAAACGAGGAAAGTTCGAAACTTAGCCCTCCACCTTAACCGCTGTATGGTCGCGCCATCTATACGTCCCAGTTGAAAGCGAAAGTGAGAAAGCCGTCCCTCCGCTTCTCAAAGGCAAGCATTGGTTCGTAATGCCGCTTTAGAGAGGGCGATCGAGTCGGAAACCCTGCCGCCATCTACCGGGCAGGACAAGAAGCATTTTAAGAAGAGGGTTCATGGCGGGAAAGAGAGGCTGCGACACTTGGGGAAAATACTGAAATTTCGGAGGAAAATATGGCTGAAAATATCTTGGTGATTTAAGAATATTTCGGCGAGTTATCCCTCTCTAGGAGGGCTTTCTGAGGGTATGGTGTAAGCACGGAGAATAACACCACTATTCTCTCAATTTCACGTTGGTATTAGATATAACAAACATAAACAAAATCAGTGTCCGAAAATCAACATTCCAGTCGGTTTCGGAAGTAACGAGAACAGCCAATTTCTCCAAATTGAATTATTTCTAACTGAATATTTTTCTGTTGTCCGCAAACCTCCGTGTCCCTTAATTTTATTCCTTCATACATTTACATAATCTCATAAAACTTTGATAATTTTCAGTAATTACTAGAGATGGTGGCACAATAAAAAACACACAAATATTAGTGAAACGGAGAAACGCTCACCGGTGGTCAGGCGTAGACCTGTACGTAATCCGTTACAAGTAACGAAATTACTCGTAATCCCTTACATTTATCAGTAATTTTGTAAGGGAATAATTACATATTTTAACAAAGTAATTGTAAAACAATTTCCTTGCTTATTTACGCAAGGGAATGATTGTAATCCGTTACATTTCGTCTGCGTTCACAGGGAAACGCGACAATATAGAACACTAACAAAAAAAATGCATAAAAATAGTTTTTGTTTTGTAAAGGAATTACATTGCCACTTGCATATACAAAACGCAAGCTCTGGTGTTCTTCACATGCTGAAAACCTTTCTTCAAATCACCTAAAACCTCTACTCGGATTTTTTCTTTTTTTATGGTTTGGTTGTTCGCGATTTGTAACTCGTCTGCTCGCTCGCCCACGGCAAACGGGGAAACACACTGATACAAAAAGCAGGACTCCCGGTGCAAACAATATTAGGCGAACTCCCAAGATCACGGTTTCTCCTCAAAAAAAAAAAAAAAAAACTGTCAACGTGCACGCGAGTTGGTGTAGCGCATCTGTACGCGGTTTCCTTTTTATCCATTCTCTCCTTCTTTTTTTTTGAAGACGCAGAGAGGACACTTAACTATCGTCGACTGAGCTGCCTTCCAAAAGCTTGAGACAATTAGCAATACCCTCCTCGCATATAGTGACTACGAGAGGCGTAATGTGACAACAGGAGGGGACGCTCCGTTTTCCACTGAATAAAGTGCATCGACAAAAATTGACTGAAAAGGATTTGACATCAACTGGCATGCTGCTCAAAAGATATTAGAACACTTACCATCTTTGGGAGATAGGAATATTTATTTGATTTTGTGCTGCTTTTAACCTAACCTTCCAAAAAGCTTCAGGTCGACTACATCCCTGTCACCCTTTTCGTGCGACATGTGTTCTTTTAATAATACTGTCGAGACCAGTTACAACGAAATAGCGGCTACAGCGAAGCGATTTCCCATTTCCTTTTGCACTTCGTTATAACCGAAGTAGTTTATAACAAAATAGCAGATATAGCGAAGTGATTTCCGATTCCCGTTGACTTCCTTTTAACCGGTCTCGACAGTACCAGGCCACGTCGTCGGTAATATATGGCAACTTTTAGTGATGGTGGTACCGCGGTGTGAGACTCGCACTCCCTAGCTCTTGGAAGATCGGCGTCAGAACGAATGTGCTTGGTTACACCGTCAAGACGTGGAAGTATGAGGTAGACTGTGCTGTAGCTCGTATTTCACAAAATTAGAATTACTGCTGTCGCTGTGGGAGGACGGCTGCCGTTGCCTTACCTGACGTTTAGCTGAGGAACACTGAGCTGTGGTACGGCCGATCCGTGCTACATGCGTTTTGGACGGCATCAAGAAACGGTGTTACGGCTTACGTGCGTCGTCATTTCCGTTTTAATCGACATTATATTTTGTTTTCTGAGGAATCCCCTGATGTTTTTGCAGGTTATATATCCAAAAAGCTCCATCCTCTTATTCACCGACGTCTCAACCAAAGCACGACATGTGTTCAGAGCTAATGGAAGATTGATATAAAAACATAATCTATAATTTAATTGTTATGTGTAATTACCGTGTCTTGCTATTTTCCTGTACCACCGTTTGGCGATATTTGCTGGCTAAAATATGTTTATATAATATATTCACATACATTGATTTTATTCGAGGTTTAATTATCTGTATTACAATTTTTATTGCTTTGCGATTCTAACAGCGTCAAACTCCGCCTGTAACAACGAAGCTTTGCGCTTTCACCAGGGCAGAAAGCTGTTCCATTTTTCTCAAGAAGCACGCAATGCAGTGCGTCAGGCATTCGTGAGTGCCTCAATTGAAAGGGTGTTCAGCGCGGCGGACGACATCTTCACTCAGAAACGAGGCAAGACGTCCGACGAGACTTTCGAGAGTCACCTGTTGCTCAAGGTCACAAAAGTGTGACTGGTGGCAACAATAAACGCTTCCATAACACTCTTGTGTTTTGTGTCTTACCCTAGGACGGTAAGGTAGAAAGTAAAGCCGCGAAAGTAACGAGATTACGTTTGGTGGTAACGGTCACTTACTTTTATGGAAGGGTAATTGTAACTGTAATTATTTACTAATTTAGACTTGTGTAATTGTGAAAGTAATTCCTTATTATTATTTTTTGTAACGTGTGCAAGTGCGGTCAGGTGTTTACACAGGATTTTCAATGTGGGAGTGTGTTACACATCCTTGGGAGGCGCACGGGGAGGGGGGGAGGAAAGGGGGGGGTGGGCACCCTAGGTTTGCGCACTTTGTGTAGGCAAATCTGGGAAGGGGTTGGACTCAGCCAGCGGTTTGGGTTGTGCATACATCACTGCGGGTGACACACATGAACTCTGTTACTGTACAGTCATAATAATTATAAAAAATACAAACAGCGGAGTGCCTGCTTTCCTAAGCATGCAGAACTTTCCAAAGGAACTTGCTGACACTTCTCCGGCGAATTTAGCCTTTGTGTTTCCGGCCGTGTCATAATCTGTACTCTTGCCTCTATGTAGCGGGGAACTCGCCTTTTTTGGTGGGAGGCTCAACCTTGAATTGCTGCACCTCGTAATGAAAGAACCTTCAGTCATTCGGTGGAGGTGGGGGGCATGCCGAATTTAAATTTAGTATTGTCATCTGCAGTGCGCAGTAATATCACTGCGTGTTTTAGATGCTGAGCATCTCTTGCTCGGGTCTATGTCCCGCGGCGTCGGCGTCGTAGTCCGCACTCGCACTACGCATGCGCAACTCTCCTCCTTCCCTCTCTCCAACAGCTGCGCGTTACTCTCTCCGCTCTCTCTTCTACCAGCTGCGTGCACTTCGCGCGCGTTCGCTTCTACTCACACCGCGCGCGCATGCGCAATCTCCTCCTCTAGTCTCCTCTCCTTCAAGTGTGAAAAATTACACCATCTTCCCGAGGGAACCATGGGGTGATGCGGAGTATCGCGGAGTTTCCAACAACGTTCACGCGATGTGTGGTAACCAACGCAAGTTAACAACGTAATAACACGCAAGTTAACAACGTTACTAACAACGTTACTAACACTGTTAATAACGATCCGCGATATCCGCATCACCCCATGGTTCCCCGCGGGAAGATGGTGTAATTTTGTTCGTTTCAGTCAACGAAGGCCGTCTTTTATTGCAGCAAAATGATTGTATGAATAGCACGAAATTGCCACAGTGCCAGTGGAATACTGGAGAACGGCGCCCCTTCTAAACGGAATACGGCGAGCAAGTGTTCTAAAGTGCGTCTTTGACGCATCGGAACCAAGGGAGGCACGCCATTCAAAGAGCAACATAGAGAACATGAAGGGCACGCGTGATGACAAGCCAGCCAAACTCGGGCCGTCATTTGTTGACGTCGAGGTGTGAAACAAACGCACGTGGGCGCGTTTAGGGGTAAACAAACGCACGAGGTGCGAAAAAGGCAGACGAATTTGCACGCCGTATTGGAACGGCTTCAATAGAATGACTAACTGAAAACAAATAAGAGAAACCTGCGGCTGTCGGAAAAATCGCCGCAATGCCACGAAGTCCTATATGAAGAAGCGGCACCCTACGTCGGAACCGACTGCTCGGATGCACAGCGTAAGGGAAGCGTCGTAGCCGTTGATTCACGAAGATAAAAAAATGTCGCGATGAATAAAAATTACAGGAGGATCTATCGGTGGATTCTTAGAGAATGCGTCAGCATGACCCTTGGAAACGCCACACACGTTCTTCTTTGGGCGACGCTAACGCTGATCTCTTAGCGTTTCTCCTTTGGCTTTCACTTTTGGCTTAATTACTCGTTTTGTTTCTCTATTTTTTGCTGTCTATCTTTGACCTCCCTTACGGGCTCAGTGTTAGCGTTTCCCACAGGGTGACGTGTGTGACGTTTCCGAGGTGTCAATCATGCTAACAAACTCTCTAAGCATTCACCATTGGATGCTCCTGTAATGTGTTTCATCCGTTTTCTGTACTCAACGTTTGGCTCAAACTTGACTCGAAGCCGAGTGCGCTGACGCAGCACTCGTTTCCAATCTGTGTCCAGCGATGGCCTTCTCTGATGACGCCATCTCATTCAGCACTACAGGTTTGTTACCTAGAAGGTGTTGCGCGGCGCCTCCTCATTCTCCGGCTCCGCGCCAGTTGTGCGCGTGACTTTTCTGACAACGAAAGGGCTCGTTTTGACGAAAATCCGGCGGTGTCTGTCAGTTTGTCAACTCCAGGAAGAAGGAGGGAGAGGGTGACGCCTGCCGACGTCAGCGCTTCGAACCATTGGGAGCGTCGCACGCGTCACCTCTTCCTCCTCCTCCTTCTCTCGCCTTCGCTGACAAACGAAAGACACCGCCGGGTTTTCCTCAAAGACGGGCGTTCTAATGCTAACGCATTAAAAAATGATGAACCGGTCACATTGCCAACAACATACAACTCCATCAAAAGAAAGCTCAGATCATTATCAAGGCGTCAGCGGCTGTTCAATTTTTGTCGTCATTCCCCACTTGACTGGTTGCCGCTTTACTTAATGCTAATTTCAGCGCCGATTAAAAAGGCGTTTCGCGAGTAAAGACGAAATGAGGCGCGGCCAAAATTAAAAATCCGGAGAGCTGAGCGATAACAATAATGTTGTGTTTATGAGTTTATAAAACCGAAAGTTAGACAGGATCAATGGCCGTCTGGTGTTTATGCTGTATAGATGAGAAATTTAGCCAGTACAGTACGACCGCTAGCCTGGTGTCTTTTAACGTGCACCACGCAGGACGCACGACCGCACGCCGGAACGATGCTCGTCCAGATCGAAACGGTCAAGGGTGGGGATTGAATTCCCAGGATCCCCGGGTTCTGCAGCGCGAGCTTTCGCTCCACGTGCTCCGAGCTGGTGTGCGCTAGCCCACTCGTCCACCGATCCGACCGATCCGTCAGCTGAGCGATCAGATTTCGGGCGTACGATATTACGCGAGTTTTAGAATACGGGGGCCCCACAACTTAGGGTGCCCCAAGCGGCATGGGGCGTCCCGGTGCGCATGCGCAGAACTTCTGCGCATGCCCATCTGCGATGCCCCAGCTGTTTGGGGCACCCAAAGCTGATGGGGACCCCTATTCTACAAACTCGCTATTGAGATCTTTTATCAAAACCGTTAGCGCGTTCAGCGTACCGCACTACCGGAACCTTTGAAGCATGCTTTTGAGTGCGCGCCACGCGGTCACGGTACCACCCGGGCGCGCGATATGCTTCAAAGACTCCGGTATGCGGTACGCGGAACACGGTAGCGGTTTGCTAAAAGTCCCTACTAGCGGTTTGCTAAAAGTCCCTACTAAGTTCGCGGGATAAAGAAGATACACCCTGCGCACTATTAAATGAATCGTACTCCGTTTCACTTGAAGTACGACCACAGACGACACTACAAGCCGATGGAGCCGATCAAAACGCGCCAAATCAATCATCGTGCGTGATTGATTTAACCGGTGGTGGTAAACCCACGAAGGCGGTGAGAAGAGTGACGAGGCTCTGACGACGTTTGAATGGCTACTTCGGATCAAGGCTTCTGGCTGAGGTAGAACTCAAAGTAAAACGGAGTATGAGGGCATGTTTTCTTTTATCCCAGGGCCTTATCACGCGCAAAGAGCAACATTAAACCCTCAACATTACAATTCCTCGCTCTCGCCTTTTTGTATTGAAAGGCAGCAAGCTGGTTTCATAATACAGCGCCGAAATCGGTGTGGACTCAGCAGTCGTCCAGCCGACCAAGGGGTGAGGAACGACACAAATCGAAGAGCCGCGAATTACATGAAGTTCCGTGCACTGGACTTGAACGGTTGAGTTTTGTTAACTCGGATCGCCGAGTAATACAATCATTCTGAGAAAATAAACGGGTCGGTCAGGAGTTTGTAGGGTACGTACGGTCACGGAAAGAGTTCCCAAAAAACACAAAGTGGCGATTTTAGTCTTTTTTGCTTCTGCCATTTCACAATTCAGCCGCCCTAAGGTTGGTAGTGTTTCGGCTTATTTCTGGACCTCATTTACCTTATCTACGGCTTTCTATTGGAATGGTCTCCTAATCCTATCAGGCAGAAAAGAACGTAATGATAAATGATTGACAATTCACAAACTCTACGGGACTATAGACGAGCGATCTGCATGTTTCGAAATGCTGTAATTCGAGTCAAAATCTAATCTAGCCTAGTAGAGTCTCAAGGGTAGAAATAACGCGGATCCAAGCTCCGAATGACCTGTACCCTTGTTGCATCGCTAAAACTGGAGCCACTAACTGAAAGTTTGCAGGCTCCTATCTGCTGGAGCTCTTTAGTTGGGTGCCGTGTTAACGCAACTGCCTGTCACGCACCGCATTACCCATGGAGAGTGCGTCGCTCCTCATTTAGATGTGGCTCGAATTACTCGCTGTCGAACTACGAGTGTACAGGTAATTTCCCGGGGACTCGCAATTCCCATTAATTATGGCGAAACCTGCTCCGTTCTTCCCAGAGAACCGTTCGACGACCACAATAAGGAAAATACTCATGCAGCCATACAAGGTCCTTACGTCGTGTGGGTTACCAAAGACGAAACCGGAGACGCGGCTACGAAGAGAACGAGACGAGGACAAAGACAGAGTCAAGGTAGCGGCTGGACTGCTTGTTTGTTTGTCTACTTTTGAACTGACAGGAACGGTGGGCAATAAGACATGCGTGGACTTCCGTTGACGGGACAAGTCACTACCTGTTGGATCAGGGAAGGCTGACAGACAGGACATGTCACCGTCTTGCTGTGAAGGCTGTCAGTAGTCAGTCCCTGACCGCTTTCTCAGCAAAAGTCAAGTCTATTTACAACGTCGGTGTCTCGGAGAAACTGGAGAAAATCAAGGATGGACATTTTTCATTTTTCCCAGTTCCCTCCCTAAGTTCCCCGAGGATTTAAAATGCTTCCTGATGGTGGCATAAATAGGCCATGCTTGGTCATAACACCTAAATAAAGGTGGTCCTGGTTCAGCATGGGCACGACATGAAAGGAGAGCGTCTCCTGAATCATCTGGGTCTCCAGGCTCTAAAAAAAGAGTTGCGTCCACACTATTTACATATCGTACGCAAATCATAGTCTGCTGACAATGTCTGAAGTGTGCCTCTTTGGTCACACAAAACTTCCCTGCATTCGTCTCTCGCAGCACACGCATGATGTACAGTCGCCGGCCATGCGAGCTCCCCGGCAGAACGCCAGCCGGATCAGCGAAAATCCCGCACGTGGCGCGTCGACCGTTGCCGCGTTTTGGGAGCCGGGCTATTGGGACAAAACCATTCCGTTATCGAAGCGGTGGACGCATAGCTTTTATCGGGATTCCAGCCTTTAGAAGTGTGAATGACAAAATCATGGCCGATTAGAATTGCCGTCTTCGGGTGTTGGCCCCAAGTGTTCGGAGATTTTATAACTGCTGATAAACTGGAGCTTGCTTTAGGCGTAGATAAAGCAGCAGTGTTCGATCTATGCTTACAAATGTAGAAACCCTATGTTTGATATGATATTAGGCATGACAACAATGATCCCTCGGCAAGCGAGAAGTGACCGAGCAGGAAGCCATCTGCAAAGTCATTGTGTTGAGAATTACCCTGGCGAAGCAACACGCTACTGAGCGTAGAAAATAGTCTCCTCGATAAAACGCGTTCAACGAAAAGTGCCTAAATCTTTATTCCGCTTCGACACAAATCTTTTTTTGTTTATCTATAGTATATCCTTAGGGTTAAATAAATTATTTCAAAATCGCTTGTCATTGTCTAGTCTAGGTTTAAGAAATATTGTAACAAAGCTTGTGGCGTAGGATTACTCTTCGGGTAGGAAATATTTAAAATGACAAACCGGTTCTGTATATAAAAATGTAGCATATAACACGTCAGAGATATTATGCGGTGAATAATTTCGATAAGCTGTCTGCGTTTACCTACAACCGGAAGCGGGATTGTAATCGGCCGTGCTTCAGATTCACGTTCCAAAACGCGGAATGCTATTAAACTTCCTGCGTCCACCCTTTGATAACGAAATGGTTTGGTCCCAATAGCCCGGCTCCCAGAACGCGGCAACGCTCGACGCGCCGCATGCGGGATATTTTCTGTTCGGTCGGCGTTCGGCCGGGGGAGGTCATATGGTCGGCGACTGTACGAAGCAAACATGCTTGAAACATGCTTGAGGTGCATTCGAAG
Organism: Ixodes ricinus; assembly: GCA_037355805.1. Lineage (NCBI taxonomy): Eukaryota > Metazoa > Arthropoda > Arachnida > Ixodida > Ixodidae > Ixodes > Ixodes ricinus. The sequence goes on along the minus strand of JAZHYW010028902.1, from coordinate 77,141 downwards.
ATAATTCTGTCACTAATATCTGAAGCAAACACCGTGTGTTTTGTATGATCTATGGGCAATGTGATTGCGGCTTTATGGTTTGTTTGCGGCCCATTATGTGAAATTTATTTGTAGGTGTAGAGCATGAGCCAACATGCACCTAGAAGACAATGACCTGCGCCTGTCAACATACACCTCAATAAGAAATGATGCCGAAATCGCTGGTGTTGCTAGGCTGATGCTGCAAGAAATGCGATAGGATTTAGCGCAAAGATTCCAACTCGATGGAATTCCAACATCGCAACGTTCTACATACTGTGGCGTTCGGAGAGCCAGTCTGTTCTCCTCCCGGGCGTCGGAAGTTTCGGAATGCAGCCAGCACATCTTCTCCTCTCCCGCTCCCGCGGCGCGTCGTTGGAAGCGTTCCAGGAGACTATAGTCCTCTTGTGAAAGGAAAAGTGAACGTCCCGATGATCGAAAGGAGTGAGAGCACGACGGAACCGCTCACCGCGTCGCGGCCTCACAGAACCAGTACACTCCAGTCCAGTCCAAACCAGTCGAAACCAAGCCACGAGCATTCAAATGAATGATGGCTGCAGGCATCAGGGCATCAAATACTAGCGCATTTAAAACAAAAATAAAACACTGAAGGAAAGCTACGCAGTCACAAACGGGAAAAGTGAAGGGAAATGAGACAATCAGCCACATGCAAAGCAAGGGGAAAAACTGTTAGCTTTGTTTTTGTTTATTTATGTACAAACAACATTGCTAATACTCTTACACAGGTCGTGGCTTGCGCCACGATGATATATAGAGCACATGTCTTTCGTACATCTGTTGATAGTCCAAACACAGCCCACACACACACATATTAGAATACATCATGGCCACACAAACCCTTCCCCGCCATCTTCAATCTCCTGGCTTAATAAAATACTAAAGGCATTCGTCACCAGCGTGTCTTTATTTACACCTTGTTTCTCGCACCTTTACCACCTTTTTCTCGCACAATGCCTGTTTCCGGTTCTCCTTTTTGTACGTATAACTGCTGATTCTCCCTTTTTTTAAATGGAAGTTGGCCTGATGTGAACTAGGTGGCGCAAGTTACCTCTCAATTCAAGCACAAAAGCCCCCATGCGGTCATCCATCCATTCCAAACACGGACTAGAATCACACGAACGTGAGTAGGAGTGGGCACATCGCGGAACTTTCAACGCTCGGACTACGCATAGAATAGCATGGCATCATTCGATATTCGCACACGAACATCTTCATGTAAACACGGTTCGTTCCGGACTAATTATCTGCTGTATAGTGAGACTTGACAGAGCAGGTGTAACAAGGTTATTTGGCAACGCAACAAAATCTAAACAAAATCGTGTTGACTTGAGAGACACGACGGAGCAATGTTAGCTCGGAAACACTCAATAATATATGATTTCACCAAATTAACAAGTACGAAACCTATACGTAAGCGCCCCGGCAGCGTAAACATGCTGACTTATTCCTGCTCCTCAACAGTCAACAAAGAAATCCGAAACAATATAAGAAAGTTAGTAATATATAGCACGATAAAAAAGGTACCCATGGCTTGGCTGGTCGATGCAGTTTTGAGTAGACCACGCAATCTGGAGTGCATGCATTTTACTTCCTTGTTATTTTCTTGGCATTGAGCTGACTAGACCGGTTAATGGCTGGTGGATCAACTGAGCATGCTCTCTAAGGAATCTGGTGCGTTGACTTTTCCGCAAAATATCTGAGAAAAATAATTGCTGCAACCTTGGCGAATGACAAGGCTAAAATATGTTCATACAAAGAAAAAAATGCCCGCGCTGTGACACTTAGCATTACGTAAGCACTGAAACATCATGCTCACTGCCACAATGAAGACTTTTTTTACGTTTTTACGTTAGCCTACTACGTATATTGCAGCTACTTTCCCAGATGCCTTGCGGGGAAATAGACGTATTCCATTTTTAGAGTGTATCATTGCAGCATAAATAATTAAGAGCATACCACTGTATTGCGATGACCATACTCAGAAAAGCCATGTGTGTCTCTAATACCCGTGCCACACGGGCAACTCGAATGCCATTTACAACGAATGACATTTGTGTGATCGGCGAATCAGCTCGCAATCTGTCGCGCGTGGAATGCGCCACGCCCGGAGTGTCGCGCGCTGATTGGCCGTCCGCTCAAATGTCATTCGTTGTAAATGGCATTCGAGCTGCCCGTGTGGCACGAGTATTAGTCCCATCAATTCTGGTCGAGATATAGGGGTGTGCTACTAGTGGCGCGAATCAATTAGCGCTGCGTCATTAATAACCTTCACATAGCGAGGGAAAGCCTCTACATACCAGCTTTCTTCGCAGTGTTAAAACTACAGGAATGATACAGCACTATTCGATTTGATGTGGTATTTGCGCAGCAAAAAAGCGTGAATGCTAGCTCGGTTCTCCGAGAACTTCACACAAACTAGAAGCAACCTGGGTAGTCTGGCATGTGAAGTGAGCAACGAAAGAAAAAATTATCCTCGCAGCTATAGTCTATCTGTCAGTTGAACCTGAGCTAAATTTGTAAATGAGACATTTTGCCCAAATAAAAAAAAAAAAAGATTCTTCGCGGTTTTCAAATAACAAGTTGCCATTTGAAACACTGGATTGTGTGTAACTGAAAACATGCACATCAAAACTTTCTTAGGAAAAAAAAAATGACAACTGAAATCCACGTTCGAAAAGCTTCAACTTCCAAGATTGCAATTTTTCGAGGTTGACAGTGGCACATAACGAATAAACGTTTGAAAGGCTATACATTCAACCAGTCGGAATTACTTCAACGCGTAGACGCTTGTAACATGACACAATGCTGTGGTCCTGGGACAAATGTGACAGCTTAAGGACCTGTGTCTGTGTTGTCCCCTTTTTTCTTCTCCTTTTGTCCTACGTCTCGGGTTTTACAATGTTGAAAGTTCACCAGCTCGCTTGCATCTTCTCTGTAATTGCTATAAATCATACTGGGTTGTAAAAAGATAAAAGAGGGGCTGAAGGTTCAGGTCGTTATTTTTTCTCATACTGGAGTGATGGCACTGAGTACTCTGCCAAATATGACTATAGGTAGCGAGTGGAGCTCGAAAGTTCTTAAGCCCACAAGTCACATTACCTATTTGAGCGTAAACAACAATCGCCCGTTGGAATTGTTGTGCAAACGTGAACTCAAAGAAAAAGTAGGATCACAAGATAAAGCTTTCAACTCCAGGTAAAAATCGCTTCGCGAACATCCAAGAAATAACAAAATAGAAATGTCTAAATTGCAAAACAAAAGAAAGTGGTGATTAGGTATACTTTTAGCAATATCCATCAGGATTTGAAGGTGATGTATTATCTTCACTGCAACGCGGTGATCACACTAGCCAGTGCTTCCGCCGACCAGGCGACTTTAAGGGCCATATATTCGATCACTCGCGAAACGGCCCACACAAGGTTTTGGACGAAAGGAGAGTAGGCACAAAGTTGTAGGTAAACATAAACAAGACCCAAAAAAGGGGTAGGCACAAAGATCGAAGTCAAGCACACCAATTAACACGGACAGAAATGTACAACATTTAAAAGACAGAGTAGGTACGCTTTACATCACACGAGCGCCCGGAACTCTGTGGAGCAAGACGGTACCAGAGCATTTATCTCCTTGATAGCCGCAGGTAAACCTGTCACATGTGGTTTAACAACCATAACCGTGCACTCGCAAGAAACGCTTTGAATCTTAAGTAACAAAACAAACAATAACAAAAAAGGTTAATGAAACGATCTCTGGACCCTTGCTGCGAGATGCATATGCCAAGGATGGAATTGTAGATCACGTAGTTCGTGTACAAACCGACCACGAAAATAGTGATTTCCACCAGCAAACTTGAGTCTGAACATCAATGCACGCCAAGACAAAACTACGAGAACAAAAGCCGCACCTTTAACGTGCTTGTCGTGCAGGCACGCTCAAGTCACGTGACGCGACAGCAAAGCGAAATTTGAGCAAACATACTCGCACTTGTGGCTTTGGCTTTACTTACTGAGTAAAATGTATGCATGCTTTATTTGTGAATAACTTATTATTATTATTATTATTATTACTTTAACTGCAATATAGCTCATCTGGTATAGTCATCGACATCTCAACGAACGCAAGACATGGGTTATTAAGGTCCCGTTTTCTGCTCCGTGATTGGTTCCCCGATGTTTTGACTGGCTCATGCCGCAACCTGATTGGCTGGGGTGCGATAATAAGAGGCTCAGGGTTCGCCATACTCTCCGTTCCTCAAGCTGTCATAGACTATACAACATAATGGACAGATCGCAAAAAGAAGCTTTTGATGGTCATAAAACAAAAATTAAAAAAGAGTGTGTATGCATGGTTTACCTAGACGTTAAGGCTGAATGAAGCGCTCCATTTTACAATACGACGGTATGCATATTATTGCATGACTGAAAGCAATATATGCGGCTTAAGCCGAACCCTATAAGCGAAGACATTTCCCAAGGACAGGTAACACACCTGACTGAATTGGCGATGTCTGTGCATCCCATAGAAGGAGCACGTCATTATGCAGATGCGCCCACTTTAAGAACTGATATACACCTTGCAAGAACCGTTTCGATGAATCTTGCCGATAGTAAGGGGAACCTAGGAGCCCTATTCTGAACACCAGTAACAGTTGCATTGTCCGTTCGACGTGCCATTTAGTTTTAAGTGAGATGCCTTTCTGCACTCGATTAATATATTTTGCGATGCCGAGAGAATGCGCTTTGGCGCTACGCGCAGCGAGGGGTCCATAGATCCAGACACATACATGCACACATGCACAAACAAAACAAAACAACGCGACACTTTTCTATAGCACAGAAGAGGATTGTTCAAGAAGAGATATGCGTTCTTTTCCTTTCCAAAACAGATGGCCAATGGCGACACAACACTATGGCCCGTTTTGAATAATATCTGTGTGACTGGTTTTTTCGCCTATAGGACTGACACTTAGCTTCTGTATTCCGCCAACAATTTTCGATACCGACCGCAAGCACTCCGGCGCTACACGCAGCAAGACGGCCACGAGAGACACGAAGAAAAGCGACACTTTTTTTTAAAGATAGAGCAAGTATAGAGTCAGAAGAGATATTTGTGTCCTTTTCGTTCCAGAAGTCGTAGAAATATCCAGCATGATTTCTGTCACACACGGGGAGAAGTCGAGTGAACACACATTCCGGTGCGCACGGACGATTGCACTGAGTCCACGCCCACTAAACAGAACACCAGTGTCCTTCGTTCTTGTCCAAAGTCTGGGCCTTGGGAGCCGATGTTCCTCGAAAGATCTTGGAAGCACTGGGATCCTCGATTGTCGGTTCATCGCAAATTGTGGTTGTTTCCGCCGTCGTCCTACAAAGACAGCCCTGGGTACAGCTATTTTTTTTTCGTGTCTAAAACAACAACATAAACGCGTTTCACTGTTCAAACGCGATGACCAGAACAAACAACCGTCAGATGAGTCTCCAGTTCAGGTCCCCTGCAGATGCAAGCTCCTGGAACGAGAATGAAGACGTGTGTGAGTGGAAAACGTTGTTAGAAATATGTATTATAGTAAATTCACTAAATGGTATCTCTTAAAAGAGCCTGTCCAGCCTACGCTGGGGTTCGTTATTTAAAAATAGAAACCTCGTGGCAGGTACCAGGACCTCCTCGTGAATGGGTCTCCGAAATTTCAGCTCGCGATTTAAAGAATAAAGCATATAAAACGCATTTGGAAATTCCCGAATCATAACTCACTCCCTAAACGAACAGTGACGTGACAGGCTCAGAATGCCGTCTCCTCAGGGCGCTCCTAGCTCCGACCTCCTCGCCATCTATACATCGCTTCCTCCCCGACCGTCACGCATGTTGGCGGAACGGGGCTTCTGAGAGCGGATCGACAACAAGGCATGTAGTTGGGCTAGTTGGTGGTACATACTGTTTGGTGAGAACAGCGCAAAAAAGACGTAGGACCAGAACGAAGAAACAAACAGACAGCGCCCTGTCTGTGCGCGTCCAAATGCTAGAGCACTGGATTTCATAATTTTAGGTGTTGTGTGTTCAGCACTACTGAAAATCTATGTTGTTTTTTTGTTTGTTTTTTTACGTTCGGAACTGAAAGGAACAAAAGATCTTGGTTGTGTACATACTTCAGAAGACAAGCTAATTAGACGTAGACCAGGATACCAAGGAGCACCGTATTTTTGGGCTCTATTCCGCACCCGGCTTATAGCCCGGAGATGCGAATTTCAGCACAAATAAAAAGTGTTTTTCCTTAGATAGTTTGCACCTGATGCATAGCGAGGCTAAGATGTTTACTTCATCCATGTTTTACTCCTGTTAGAGATTATGAGTCGTTAGTTTCCCGATGAATAGGACTCCATGCTGACGAACTAACGATATCAAGATAAATGTGTGTTCTTATAGTTAAAATTGTTTTTATTATCCGTATTGTTTTAAAAGAAACAAAAATGAGCATGACAACTCTTCTTTTCGGACACATTGCTTCCATGGTTCGCGAAGAACTCAGCAGTCACTTATTTTAGCTGCTGTAATCATTTTATAACCCCAAGTGGTGGACTCGCCAGCGAATGCAATTATCAAACTTAGCGCAAAATATAAACATATCTCAGTAGAAAAGAAAACTAACAAACAAACGGGGCAGGTTTATTAAATACACACAAACATGTATAGAGGGGCATTCAGTCTGTCATCAAAATAATGTCACCAAGTTTATACGGTAAATAACTTTCGATGTCCCGATAAACTACCTCTGCCCTTTCCCTTAAGCCCAGATACACACACACACACACAAAAACAGAACGATCAAGAGTGCCATATTTGCAGATGCACGGCATGAACTTGCACGACCGACGGCGAGCAAGGCAGGGCAGCGTGCCAGGCAGGAACCTCGTGCATTATTAGCGACCTGTTTGCGCACATGTCCAAAACGATTTATGAAGCTCGGCAGATAACGTCTGCGAGATCACGACTACGCATGCGTAATGAAGAGAACGTCCAGTTATTCATTACTTTTGCACGCTTGCCTTTTCTACGTTTGCGTCGTGCGACGGGCGCCCTCGGAGAAGCTTAATAATGGACGAGTTCTATCAAGGAGATTGGACCCGTTATTCCTCGAGGGAGAAAGACGCCAGCACAAAACTTCCAGCCGAGCGAGCAACGTCCCCTGCGAGACAGCTGCGGAACAAGACGAATGACGGGGTTGGGAGGAGTCTATATGTTCCTGGAAAGAACGCGCCTGGACATACCGGTCAAACAGACGCCGAAAATCGCCAAAAAATCGCTCACAAAAAAAAAAAGAGTTTTTTTTGGTAAATTTAGGATATTGTCCACAGTACTGCTTCACAAGTTCACGGTAATTTCTGCGGGGCAGCTGCCAATTCTTCAGCGTAATACAGAACAAGAAAGTGTGTAACGAAGATGTATGGGCCTCCAGCACTAAATGCACACCAGAAATGAGACCCACAAACATGCCGCCGAAGACAATCGCGGACGTGTTCACGGATTGCAGATTTAGCGAGAGTGGCTTCAGACCGAACCGACGGACAAGTGACAACTTATTCACACTGAGCCAGTCCATAGAAATGAAAAAAAATCATGACAAGTCCGAATTATTCTTGACCTTTCTCGACCTTGAGAAAGCATATGATGCTGTTCCCCATGACACACTCTGGAGGAAAGTATACCGAATCGGGCTAGAATCTCAAGCCATCAAGCTGCTAGAGAATATATACAGCAACTGCACAGCGATCTACAATTTCGGTCCATACAAATCTGAGGCAGTTAAGATAGAGACTGGACTGAGACAGGGATGCCCACTGTCTCCCACCCTCTTCAACATCTACATCAATGAATTGGTCGCTGAGCTGGAGGAGAGGGATCCCGAGCTCCGCTTCACCACCGTCACCAAGGAGGGAGATCATGAATACACCAAGATCCCGTGCCTCGCCTTTGCAGACAACCTTGTGCTACTCGCCGAGTCCGACGGGGATATGCAGCACCTCCTGGACATCTGTGCTCAGGTGGCTCACAGCGCCTGCGACACTCCTTCGGGAGCGACCGCCCTGTTCCGAAAGGGTTCTGGTGCAGCTGAAGACTGAGTACTGAATACTGAGCAGACGACGTACCCTTTCGTCTGCTCGCTGGGCCCATCGGGAGATGGCGCTCAAGTTACAGGACCATCGTTAACTCGATCGTCGGCGAACACGTCCGCCGTTGACAACGGCAAGTTTGTGGGTCTAGTGTTTCACAGGAAGGGAAACTACGACCTCAAATTTCACCAGGTCATACCGATCACCTAAGTGCACACTCGGTGAAAGTATGAACTACTGTCCATGTGCAGGCACCGATATTTGCGGCTCGTTTTGAGCGCTAGGATTCATTGTGGACACTTTATAGATGGAGCGTTTGCTTCGAGAAAAGATAGAAACACTGCACATAAAAATGTCCTCTTCCCTAACCCCCTTCCCCCTAAAAGAAGGTTTCCTTCATGCCAAAACAAGGCGACGAAAGAACATTTCTGCTCATACATATTCACGTCTGTCGACAAACAAGAGGCGAGACTGCTCGCCTTTCCAGCGACCATCTGTCATTTAAGAAACCGTGCGACAAACAAGATACGCACTGGAGAATAAAAATAAATAAATAAAAAACAAATAGAGGGTAACAAGGTCGAACAGATGTACCCCAAACAAAACAAAAAATAGAAAGAAAAAACGCTACACGGAAGGTGGCGGACAGAACGCGAGACGGCAAACTGAAGGGAAGCGACGCATGCTACTACTGGTACGGCTACTACTGCGGCTGTAGCGTCTCATTTGCATATTCATTAATTCCCGTCGGAAGGGAGCTCTCGGCGAAAAAAAGGGGGAGAGGCTCGGTATGCAAATCGGATCCAAATCGCCGGCGTGGCGCACGCGCGCGCGTGCTGCCGCGAGATTCTAATGAGAACGATAAGAAGTTCCGCTTCAAATTACTCCCGCGCACACCCGCACACAAGAGACAAAAAAAAAAAAGCGCGAACATGCACGAAGAAAAAGCACTACTATACCTCCAAAACAAAAGAAGCCGAGAAAACGGTGCAACAAGTATTAGCGAGACAAGGCCGCGCATTCGCATATATTTACTCGAATGAAAGACTGAAAGAAAAGAAAAATATCTGGAAAGATAGTTTGGTAAATAAGTGAAGTACGAAACGAGAACGAGAGAGATGGGGACTCAACTGCTGCGAAAAGGTGAACGGCACTTTTGAAGAAAGCGGGCGAGAGACGCATTTGCATGAGAAGGGGCGCTAGCAACGCCTTTCGAAGTAGCTTGGTCCGGAGAGACATTGATTGGTTTTCGAGAGCCGATCGAATTTAGGGTGAATGTCGGTGGAAAGCGACAGGAAGAAAAAAAAAGAAAAGCAGTGTCGTAAGAAGTGAATGTTTAACGGTAGGAGGTGACAAATTCACGTTACCGTACAGATGTCGAAGCCTGTTAACAACTCCAAGGGAGCAGGCGCCACCTAGCGGAGAAGACGGGAAGGAGTGAAAAGGGGATCTTGCGCTTATACAAATTTACAGGGAACCGTAGCGCGGCACAGTGGTCGAGGTGTGAAATAGAGCGAGGGAATTTAAATGATAAGATTGTGGTCGAGAGTAGGAATGTGACGAATCAAGAAAACAAGAAAGCGCCGCGCGCTCTGAATACTTCTTGGTAGAAACAGGAACGTAGGACCGGAATGCATAACAAGAATGCCGAAGTGTATTTTTGATGACGTGTTGTTTACGCGAGCTTTCTTCTTACTTTCGAAGCCAATCACAAGGTCCATTAGGATATCGGAGTTACATACTTCAGCGAAGTTGCGATTTCGTGGAACGTGTGCTATTCACAACATAACGGAATGTTAAGGATTACATTCTTGAAATGTAGTGCGATAAAAGAAAAAAGAAGTAATCCTTAGATTTTTTTATATCCTCAGAACATTGCGCATCCTACCTTTAATATTAAGCACATGCAGCGAATGGTTAAAAAACATGTATATATCATTGATATCGAGAAGCATATGCTTTTTTAGTTTGTAAGGCATGCTGCTTAGAATTTAAAAAAAGAAGTTACACATTAAATCACAGGTTGAATGAATATATACATTTATATCTAAATAAAGACGAAACTTTCGGCCGCCTGACATTTTGTAGAAAATGCAAGCAGTCTCCTTTCAGTCCCCTCCCGCTCTAAACTGCACGGTTGCATTCTTTATATTTTTTTCACCTTATTTAAAAAAAGAAACGTGCGCCCGAATCGCATTCGCTTGAATTCGTACAAACATCAAATATATTTATTGACCAAACCCCAGATAACAGCTGAGCGCAAAAAGAGCGGGGACACCTTAAAACAGCAGAAAGAAAGGAGTGTTAGGCATTTGCACAAGTTCCCCAAGACGAAACCTTTCAACGCCGCAGTGCATGACGCAGATTATTTTGCCTCCGTCGCCACTGCAGATCAATCCACTTTGCAAAGACTTTCCAAACAAAAAAGAAAGAGGAAATAAAACGTGTACAAGTAGAACTTATTGCAGTGGAAAGCCGACGCCACGCTCTCCCGTGTCTGGGCTTGGTTCGGCTGAGCCCTAAGCCGCTTTATGCCCCGACAAAAGAGTCTCTCCCGTTGCTCTCTTCTCGCGCTGGGAATAGACGACTCCCCGTCGCGTGCCGAGACAATATGGAAATACAAGACGGGCGTCAATACAGCGACTCACCTAACGATGGACCACAGTGGAAACTACGAGCAGCTGGATGGATCCCGCGTGCTCTGCATGCTTCATCATCATCGATTCCTGCCGATACCTGGACAATCCTGAAACCGGGCGTACTCCGCCCGCTTCTTCGTCACCGGTTCTCCGGCCTCAGTGTCATCGGTCATTCCCGGCTGCGGCTCTCATTCGTCGCCGGGAAGGCGAGAGTGGTGAAGCATTTCCCCTCGTCATTTTCCCATTTTCTCTTCTATCAGCTGTTCTCCCATGTCCCTACCCCCATCTAATGATGATCGTTCGGCCTTTGGCTATGACTCCCATATCGGTATTTTCCTCTGTATGAAGCCTTCTCTCTCTCTTGTTTTCATCTCCTCCTCCCCGGAAGATCACGTGACACTAGCAAAGCGTTTGATTCGCTGGGATGTCCCATAGCGTCCGGAACGGTTCATCGCGAGGTGAGACGGAGCATAGAAAATGTCAACGTTTGAGTGGGAACATTGCGAAGGCGTAGTTGGTTCCCGCGGTCGCGGCAGCGAAACCTGAACCGAATTTGGATCGAAAGCAAAGAGCGGTATGAAAGATTGGGTGTTCCATGAAAGAGCTGCACCGAACGAGACTGGTGCCTGCTTGCCTGCCGGCTCTCATCACTCGTTTCGTCCCAAAGTGTAACGAAGCGACGGGAACGATGTCTTTAAAGAATAGATTTCGACCGTAGAACGGGAAAAAATTATGTTTCAAAAGAAAGTTAGGGACTATGGATTCAAACCGCGAGAGAGGAGGAGATCAAGTGGCAACATACATTGTTGAACACACTTTTATCAGACCTGGAAATTCCTCGAAGCGTCCACATAACCCGGTGATGCAGCTGCCAGCTCAACGACTGCGAGCTGTAGCTTCATCGGTTAGGTTCAGAGGGGTCACCACCGTGAGATGAAAGGTCCCGTAAAAGTTAGAAACTGAGAATACGTCTCACGCCGACTTTTCACGTCACTCTCACGAGTGAATGTCGTCTCGACGGTTGCAATACTCGCACCACCGAGCGCACAAGTACTTTGTAGTGTCAAATGTAATCGCCGTCTCCCCGCACACTATACCGCCTCCGACATCGTCGACGAAACAACGTGACCCCCTCCCCGCGTACCACGTGACGTCTGCGCCGCTTCGCACTCTGACTGTTTTTAAAGGCTCTACTATACTCCGACGTAGCGCAGAACGCGCGCCTTTCATTGGCCGGCCAGCAGGAACCCGATATCTGCAACCAATCAGCGTCTGTGTGCGCTGCGTTAAGCCGCGTTTGCTATGCTCGACATCGAAGTATAAGAAAGCCTTTAGAGACGGAACGCTATAGACGTTTGCAAGTACAGCCTCTGGGCGCCGCCATCTTCCTACTGATGTGGGAAGATCGTCTGATAGTCCAGCGTTGCTGAGGCGTACCCACGTCCTCAGCACTGCTTAACTATCAGACGACCCATACCCACACCAGCAGCAAGATGGCGGCGCCCAGAGGCCGTGCTTGCAAACGTCTGCGTCACGGCGCTCGTCGTCTATGTGCATTTGCTATTACTGGTTGAACCAATCGCGCACAGTAAAAAGCGCAGGATGACGGCGCATTCGTTGTGAGTGATTAATTTATTAGCGGGTGATATATAGTGATATATATATATAACGAGGCACTCTTGGCGATGCCTGATAAGTTCCATTAGATCCTTATAGACCTTTGCAGAGGTTATCTCCTGGTTGAAAAATGCGGAATCACTGAGCTGTGGACGTATGTTCAGCGTCTGATATCCCGCACAACAGAGCTACAGCGCGCGCTCAGACGGCGTTCCACAGCTCCAGCCGACAAAGATGGCAGCTCGCAGAAGGCGATTTTTGCAAAGGTCTATAGAACTCTGCAAAAACCGCCTTCTGCACGCCGCCATCTTTGTCTGCTGGGCTGTGGAACGCTTTCTGATCATGCGCTGTTGCTCCGCTGCGCGGTATATCAGACGCTGAGCATGCGTCCACAGCTCAGTGACTCAGCGTTTTTCGCCCGGGTGATAAGCGATGCGAAGGTCAACAGCATCGGCTGAGTTTGCTGAGGCTCATTCACCGCGTTTGCTCGAGACCGATTTATTTTGATCTCTTACCACGAGAAAACACGCCGGCGCCGTCTATGAGATTACTTTGGAACTGCATTTTACCAGGCAAAGGTTTTGCGGCATTTGCGAGATAAAACGTACTTACAATCTGTAAAAAATGGTCGTTCATAAAATTGTCAAAAGTTTCTCGATTAAAAAAAAAAAAGGAAGGAATAATGCGCGAAAAACATCGGAAATATTTAAAAAAATGCCAAGTGGTACCCGGCGCATACGGTCGTAAGCAGTTGCAAGTGTGAGAACCAGCGTTTAACGTGAAACGAAGTGTAGTAAAGGTGTTCAACGCGCACACTGCCGTCTCCTGCGCCCTTTTAAAACAGAGTCAGACATACAGTAAATGTGTTATGCGACGATATCTTGCATTGACTGGAGGGGAATCCCGCCACTTCCCGGGAAAAGGTGCCGTCTCTAACCTTTCGATTACGAAAGGAAGCAGCCGAGAAACATTAAAGGAGGAAAACAAGCTGGTGAAGGCCGATCGAAAGTTGGAGGCAATTGCTTATCGTTCTGCGCACGAGGCAGCGGGAAGGACAAAGGAGCGACGGATATAAAGCGAGATGGTGGAGGCGCACACACGTTATTGTCAGCGCGCCTCCCGGAAACAGAAAGTAACTCATCAGTGCCACATGGTAAGACTTCTTTCCCTATAATAGTATAATTATATGGGCCTTATAGGTTAACACCCTCAGAAGCTTATTCGTGCCCAACGCGCTCCGCAACTCGTTTGGGACGCAAAGAGGTGGTATTATATATTATCAATTTCTAGGAAGTAAAAGTGATGACCGGGAGAAAGAGGGTATTAACCGTGTATTGTATTACGTTGCACTCCGCTGAGAATACGTGGCCAATGAGGCGTCATACCGCCCCTCTCATTAGTTCAACTCATTAAAAAAAACAATTATTGGTGCTGCGCGTATCTAACAGTGCAGTTTGTATGAATATGATTCTAAAGACTGTACTAGACATCTTTATATTTTTTTTGTCTCTATCGGTTTGCCCCAACTGCAAAAATGTGTAGTGACAGCTCGTGCAATGTTCTTCATTCTGAGCGTTTCGTTGCAGCGGATATCATCATGGTGTCTGCAACAAGCGTATTGGGTGCAGTTTTCTGCATGACCTTAAGAATGAACCCTGCGGTCTCAACCCATGGTGAGCTTCCCTGACGCGTTTTTTTTGTTCTGTTTTTCGAAGAACTTCAAGATCGATTTTACATTCACTCTTTTCCCGCGTGCCGTACGCTTCATACTATGTGTTATACCTCTATTGTCTTCGACACACAGTCACTCTAAAGGGACACGTATATATATATATATATATAAAAATTACCACAATAAATAAAAATTTTCAGAGCTGCATTCACGCCACTAGACGCAATTCAGGTGCAGAATATGGAGGTCGCAGCCCGCTAAGCCCCGCACAGTGCTTACAAGGTGCTTACATCTCTCATTGGCTGGAGAGATGATTGATGTGTGAAACGTTTGATGTAAATTTGTATCACAGCGCCGTAAATGGTACTTATAGACTTTCATTACGTTTGAGAAACAATTTCAAACCATAACAAACCTGGCTGCCGGAATTTGCGGGGTGCTGAATGGGCGTAGCTCGTTGAACTCGGCAGTTTTTATGAGTCCAGGTCGTTTTAAATTTACAGAGCTGTTTAGACGAAAATCTTGTCAACCGACATGGATTGCAGCAAACAGCTGTCGCAAGTACGCGCCGTCGGAAGTGCTGTGCGGATGCTTGTTTTCGTAGCGGGACTGGCCTATAAGCCTACCCACATTCACTATTTTGATCGAACTGGCTTGATATGTATAACGATTTTTCGTCGCGGTTTCTTGCGACGCGAAGGACTTCTCTTTTTATTTATTTTTTTGACGTCACGTCACAATTTGCTTTGGGATCCCAGACCGTCAACACTCTCTGTGTAAAAACAAAAAACAAATTAAAAACAAAGTGCGTTTTTGGCGTCATTTCGTGATAAACACAACGAACTACAGATTTCATAAGCCTCGACAAAGGCGCTGTCTGGTAATGGCAACATATCAGCTCGGTGGACTTGTTTCTGGGGTCGCTGAAACAATTAGAACAATTATTCGGCACGTCAATGATTCCGAATCGCCTCTTTGCAGAAAACTGCGGAAGCTGGATGTTTCCGGCGCTGAGGAAGATGTTCACCGACCTGCCAGAGCCGCACGTCATCTCGAACAACGGTTCCATCGAGCTGATCCCGGGCGAATTCTATCTCAGCAACATCAAGCTAGCGGGCCTCAAGCACTTACACTCGGGCTTGTATGACTGTCAGGGCAATGACGCCCTCTTCGAACTGAAGAGTCCGATGCCCTTGAGACTGAGCGCCAAGTGGAGGTCAAGTTCAGGAACGAGCGGAGACCTCTCCACGAGTCTGAACAACGTCGTAGTCAGGGGAGTTCTAGAAACAAACTCAACGGGAGACGAAGGAAACAAGTTTCGCCACTTGTCGAGCTCATTCCAATCGTTGGGAAGAGTCAGCGTCGAGCTGGAAGGACTGGGAGGTGCGATGGACGCCTTTTTCTCCGTTTTGGGATCGGACCTCGAAGCACCCGCCAAGACCTTCTGGGCAGTTCTGCTTAAAGCGCAGATAAAACGTATCTTGGGGGTGTCCCCCTTGTACCGGAGTGATGTTAGTGATACAGTGAAGGTGTGTGTGACAAAATGTTTTACAAAGTTTTGCGATGACCCAATTGAGTTGAAAAAGCGCCGTGGTCACACAGCTAAAAGACAGCCTGACTTGAGAGACCCGGTGCGTCTACTTCCCCGCAAAGCAAATGGGAGTGTCAATGGCTACAATCTACGGAGGAGGGTCCACGAATGACGAGGCAGCAAGCATATCTTTAGACCTAAAACAAAAAACAACGTCCGAGCTGCAAAACCAAGCGTCATGTAAGCAAGTGAAACATTATGCTGACTGTCACAGCGCACACTTTTCTTTTTTCTTTTGTTATGTCTAAACATGTTTTTCACCTTGATTTTTGCCAACCTCCCCATCCTTAAATTGCAGCGATTGAATCTCCCGAGGGGTTCGAGGGAAAGTAAACATTTCAGATTTCTTAGAGTCGTTGCTGACGTATAGCGACGCAGTCAACTTGTTTGTGGCAAAATGTCCTGCACAGTTTTACAAAGACGCACTAGATTATAAGCTAACCGAGAACAGCGCCGCACGTTGTCTACTAAGACGGGGCTTATCTCTACTGGTTCCAGATCCAACCAGTTGGCGCCTTTTGAGGCCATCGACATCAACTTAGTATGACAAGAGTTCGTTACCGACAGCTTCGCAAGCACAGGGTTTGGTTCGTTCACGCTCCCTGCTTTCAAGTCCACGCTCCGTGCGGAACGAGGATAAGATGGCTGCCACTCGGCACCCCACGCGTTTCACTATCAATGACTATAGGTGCTGTACTTCGTTTTAGCTTAGGTTCTAGCGCAGCCGACTTTAAGAGCCGATGGGCCAACGAAGCCACTTCGAAAAGCGCCGCGTCGTGCAATTCGCCGCCTTTCTGTGCTCGGTTATCCAACGGCTCTCCCAATAAAGCGTGGAAATCCCGCAGTGAGTTTGGGCTTTAGTCAGTGTCTGTGAGCTTGTACGCACTGTTGGCTTTGAAGCGTCCGGTCTTAAGATGACCCAAAATATAGTGATAAACGCTAAAAGGTGTGTATAACTTAAGCCGCGCACCGAATAAACATCACGGCAGAGCAGCCAGAAACACGCTGTCTTTTGTTTTCTTTGTCCGAGTTATTTTGCATTTCCGTTGCTGAAGATGTTTAGGGGCGTGAAAATGCGTAGTATTGTGTAAGTGGTTTACTGACTAGAATTATGATGCCAACAACGCGTCTGTGTGTGCTTTGGGCCATGTGCTACCACGAAGATATCGAGTTTAAACAGTCCCCACGCTTTTGCAACTTATCCCACCAGTTTTCAAAGGAGCGTCGGTTCCAACTCAGCTCTGAATTTTTGAAATCTTCTACATTTTGAGAAAGCGCAGGAAACATCTATATCAAGTGTTTTATTTCGCATTTTTCTCCTCTGTCTCCCTCTATCATATTTTTATGGGTAAGAAAAAAGAAATAACACAGATTGTTTTTGTCCGGGGCTGAACGACCCATGTCTCGGGGTGTCGCTGAAATGTACAACAAATACGTGAAAGGAGCTTCCGGGTAGAGCTACGCGTCGCCATGATCTTGTCGGCAAGCCGTAAACGTAGCGAAGAACAAGGCGAGCAGACAGAGCCGTTGCCGTCCCCGCGGAATTTTAGCCAATTCCATTTAGAAGACATAAGGCCCGGCGCATGACGTCATCGCTAGAGGCACCCCGACCGTTCCCACAAGCGGCAAACACGCCGGAGCTCGAGGAGAGGCGCCGCAAAGCGGCAGACGCGTCCGTCTTGGCGTCGCCGCGTTCTAGCGTCGCGCTCGTTCTGCGACGCGCTGGTGGCGACGCTGAGGATAGCTAGGCGGCACTGCGTGGATCCACCAGCGATGACGTGTTGGGGGGAAAGGCGCAAGACTTAATTGTCTTCTAGATGGCATTGTTTGAGCCCGTAGCCGTCAAAGTTTTCGTACACTGGTCGGCTACCGAAAGCCGCGGTCACGCTGCTAAGGCCGGGGTCACACTTCGTATAAATCATAGCCACAAAAGACAATCTGCGTACAGATACAGGAACGAGAGTCACCGCGAGATCCGAGCTTCGAATGCCGCGTGGCAAAGAGTTCGAGAAGGAAACTTGGCACGGGGCATTCGAACCACGGATATTGCGGGGACTCGTGTTTGCAGGCTGTCTCTTTGTATGATGCATGAGCAGTCTAACTCGGGCAGCAACACACCCTACCGAAGACAGTCTGAAGACAATGTCTGAGACATGTTTCTTCATTTTTATGACAGTCCTACCACATTCGTCATGCAAAAAGCTCTCTGCAAACGTGTTCAAAGCGTACATACGTATCAAGCGAAGATGCTTCCGACATGCTTGGCGCTTGACCGCAGATAGTTCCATCATAATAGAGAGTTTTAGAGAACCGTTTTTGCACATCCCATACGGTACACGATGGGCCCTCCGGTACGAACTGCGCATGCGTTGCCGCAGAAGACTCGCACATGTGCAGTTCGTACAGGAGGACCCATCGTACCGTATCGGATGTGCAAAAACGGTTCTCTAAAGGTCTCAATTTTCTGCAACGAAAACCATGTTTTTTTGTGTGTTTTTTTCTTTGCACATGATGTATGTGCACGCTTATGAGCCACGTCCGAACCGGCATAGGCCGTAGCCACCTCCTCTGCTGTGTCACGTGAAGACGAAAACTATCTCGACTCCAGATTAGAGTGATTTAGAACTTAAGTAATATTTTAAACAGAAGAACAAAGTAAAACATTTATAGTGATTGTAAATGTACATGAAGAAACATTTTGCGCTTCGATTGGTGGATGTTTGTTTAGGGTAAATTCACCACTGAGGGCGGAAAGCTTACTATGGAAGGAAAGAGTTTCGTCTACCCTCACTAAACCTACAAGGCATAACGTTTCCGCGTCGACGGTTACACCAATCTATTAGCTCAACGGATTTGTATTGTAGACGATATATTTTATATGGTCTGAAAAAATCAGGTGCGTCTGCTTTCGCGAGGGAGCCCAGCGAACTGACAAAAGCTGGGAGCTCATTCGCTGAGCTTTCTCAGCTCATTCACTGAAGCAGCTCATCGAATGAGCTGTGACATTGAGCAGGATATTTCATCTGCGGACATCAGGTTCACTGCCAAAGCGCAGATTATTACTTTTTATGTCTAAACATAATATCCTCAGCCTTGTCATTGGCCCAAAAAATACGAAGCCACCTCAAAAAAGCAACTTCCCTCCCTATATTACACCGATTGACTCTACGAATCACTTTGCGGGAGAGTATAGTCGCTCCATATTTCTTAGAATATGCCTGACAGGAACTTAACACCTATAGCGGTAGCCACTCTCGACAAAATATGGCAGCCATAAACAGGTAATTCTATGCCATGTGCCAGCTCAACGCAGAGCATTAGCTTCGAAACGGTTTGCATCGATTTTTATTCGCTATGTTCAAAACCATCGGCGGTGTGTTGGCGAAAGCGAGCTTCCAGAGGCTTAGCCCTCCTCGGGGAAGCAATGGAAGTTCTACACCTACTGTCTGTCCACCGCGCGCTGATGAACGTTGATAAACGCCCAATGTCTGGTTCACGCGGTTTCGTGGTTTGCGTTCACGTGGGACCTAAGTAACACGCTCATACAACAGTAACGATATATTCGCCGAGACAGCTGTTCACCCTACGCAACACAAGGAGGAATGTGAGGCGCACTTAATTTTTGGGGTCATTATGAGTCACGGTTTTTTTCCTGCGGCCCATTTGGTGCTGCCGCTCACGTTGCTATATGAACAGAACAAAAGCAACTTTCCTGGGTTTACATCGGTGGTCGTCGCAACAACCGTCAAGAATATGCATACACGGAAGCCACCGAGACGCGAGCAGAAATCGCGAAAGGACCTGACAGCCAGTTCAGTGTTTTTCCGCTAGGTGCCGTTCGTTTTGTTGGAGTTGCGAATAATGACATAGCTGTTTCTACAAAGCATCTGACAGCGAGTTCTGACAAAATGCAGCCGTAGAAAAAGTTTTTATAATATTGCACTAAAAAAAACTTTGGGCACTTACACGGAAGTTTCGCCGGTCTAGAGCTCAAATTAACAGCATATACAAGTCACTGATTTTACCAACGACTGAATATGCAAGCCCAGATCGGGAACCATTGACTCAACAAAGCATTGACAAAACAGAACGCATACAAACTGATGGGTTTGACCAGCATGTCGGGTTAATACTCAATACCAAGAAAGCAAAACCCACAGAGGCACAGAGAAAAACATGCGTGTCTCCGTGCCCTGTTTGTGTTTTGCTTCCTTTGTATTTAGTACAAAGTGACGCTGTCCGATTTATTTTCAATCGCTATAAATCCAAACACTGAAGTCCGATGGGAACCTTTTGACCATACGTACCAAATTTATGTTGACTGGAATTTTTTTTTTCAAATGATACATGGGTATTACTTTATTGATATTAAGAAATATCTTACATATAGAACTTTCGATAACTCAACTTTAACGAAACAAGAAATATATTGTGCCTCATCGCTTTAACACGGACTGTTTTCGAAACACTTTTTTTTTGTTAAATGTATCAACGAATGGAAATGTCTATCCACGGATGCTGTAAATAATAAAAATGTTTCGAATGAAGAGCGTGCTGAAAAGGGTAATGTTCCTCTATTTATATTAATAAAATGGGTGTGGTGTTCTTGATACCATTTTCAATACTTAAGTGTGCGTGAAATTTCTAAATGCCTACCAACGTGCTTTGACCTCACGGCTAGCAGTATGAAAAAAAATTAATAATAACGACATTTACTGCAAAATGAAACTCCTAAAAAACAAAAACAAGAAACCATATACCCTCAAAATCAAGACGAAAACCCAAAAATACAGAAAACGAAAGTAATTTCCGATTTAGAACTTACGGGCGGCGCGATAGTAGCAATATAAGGAAAACCAAAAGGTGGGACTATAATTCGTTCGCCCCTAAGCTACCAGTGCGGTGAAAGCTACGTGCCACGTTGGACCAATCACATGCCTATCTCTCGGCACGTGATCACGCTCCCCCCATACCCACGCGCAGAATTCGGGATCAGGCGATGAAAGGGGAGCGGTTGACTGGACCGGCGAGCGCGTAGCTCACATCGCACTGTCAGCTTAGGGGCGAACGGTGCAGTGCAAAGGGGAAGCCGGGAAAACGTCGTAGGGAGATGGATTATAGTCGTTGGTCGGCGCGCCGTGTTTCGCGGTGAGTTTTGTATTTCTGGGGATCCGTAGGCTTTTGTTCTTGCTCCTTTGAGCGGCCGGCGGCACACGGGAGATAACGTCACTCACGGAGGTTCCGGCAGAAGACGGCAAACGGAAGAGCTGCCCCGGGACCTTCTGGGACGTGCCCTTCCCTAATAATACCTTCTTTCCCCGTCGTCATCTTTTTCCTTCCATCAGCGAAGGTTTCGTGCTCGGCTCTGCGTCTGGCTATGACTTATCGCCCACCCAGACACGCAAAAAGGTTTTTGATATTGATGAAGATGATGAGACGGAGAGATAAAAAGAGGCTTGCGAGGCTTATTCGATACGGAGCCCAAACTTTAGTTTTGCTTTGTACGCAATGAGAGTTGTGAAATCCCCAAAGCTCTCTGTCAGTGTCTATGGGTTATCGCAGACGAAGGATAATATATGTCTGAGACGGTATTAGCTCCACGAATGTTGCGATATTGGAATCTCCTGTGTACCCAACTCAAAGCACTTAGTGGACTTGGCCAGACTTAGGAACTTATGTGCGAGGCGACTTGATGCCAAACTAACAACGCCAGGTATGATAATGACGAAAGAACGTCGTTGTAGCTTGCTACGGCCACCTGCAAAGCCCCATCAACAGTTTAAAAAGCAGAGCACGACAGTTTTCTTTCTGCGTGCCATAATCCGCCAGGAACGTGTCATTAGTAAAGTGCCAGTCTAGACAAGTCACTCACGCAAAGCTCAAAGCAGATTGTTGTTTGTATGTTTATACAGCCGGAAGTTAGTCTGCCTTAGTGGGCGTCTTGTGTCTCAGCTGTAGATGAGCAATTTAGCCAGTGCTGTACAACCACTAGCCTGGGGTCTTTAACGTGCACCACGCAGTAGTGATACACGACCGCACGCCGGTACGATGCTCATCGAGATCGAAACGGGCAGGGGTGGGGATGGAACCCAGGATCCCTGGGTTCTGCAGCGCGAGCCTTCGCACAACGTGCTCCGAGCTGGTGTGCGCTAGCCCACTCGGCCACCGATCCCCCTTGACAAGTCACTCCGCAGCAAGTTTTGGTCGAGCACATAACTAATGATATATCAATTTCGGCAGCGTTTGTCGGTGTGATCTACAGTGTTTTTGTTTCGTTTTTACCTTCACGAGAAAGTGAGGTGGAAATTAAACAGGCGTGCATAAAAGACCTCCCTCCTAGCGATGTAAAGATAGGAAAGTGGAAGAGAGTTAATCAAGCGCTCGCTCGGAGCGAATCTGCCACTGACTCGCATGATAGACCGATTTTTCTTTCTGCACTTGGCTCTCTTCTCTACTATTTTTTTTTAGGTCGGAGAGATGCAGAGTGTTGGAAGAGCTCTGTCTCTGCGTGATTTAGTCATCATAACGTTTTTCCGTTTGTGAGGGTCAGCTACGCGAATGTGAATGGGGTGGGGCGGAGATGATACAAGCAGCGGTAGAAGTAAGAGTTGAAAAAATAATTTTAAGCTTGGAACGTTGTAGGCAGATCTTCAATAAGGCGACTCAGTTCCTTTGGCGCGATCTCTTATGTTAAAACTATCTGTTCGTGCGTTCAGTGGTTTGAATATTAGCACTGCGGAGCATAATTCGCTTTGTGACTGTAATAAAAAAATTAAAAAAGGCTGAGTAGTGTTTTGGCTTCTCACCCTTTTCGAGGGATTATTTTGGCTTAATGATGGAGAAGCAAGCATGCCTGGCTGAGAAAAACTCGCGGATGCTGTTTTACCGTTGTTTTACCTGAGGGCTGCCGTAGTGCCTTCACAGTTACCGCGAATTCGCGCATCAAGAGTTTTATTATTTTTAAAAGTTCATCCCTTGCACCTACCAAATACACCGACCTCTGTAATGACAGTTTGAAACGATGTGTAAAGATGCTTAAGCTACAATATAAACTTAGAGGAAACTATACACAATTTCACCGCTAATCATTCGGACAAAAACTTCTGGGTTACTGGGTCTTGGTTACGCATGCGCCACATCTCTGATATTTCGCAGATGAAAGCAATAGTGCGCATGCGCAGAACGCGTTTCACAGCCCAGTAGACAAAGATGGCGGCGTGTAGCAGGCGATTATTGGAATGGTCTATAACCCGCAAAGGTTTCTGTCACTTGCCACTGATCTCGACATCTAGGCACTATTTTCTAGAACTCATTGTGGACCCTGGTTTGATTACGAAAAGAACGTTTCGAAGGGAACTCCCATCAGTGTCATGGGCTTAATTTCGCTCGCTTGTTTTATATATGCCGAAGAAAAACCCACCGGACACGTGCATGGAGACCACGACCTGGCGGATGACTTAAACGGTGCAGCCGCGCTCAGTAGCAGCGTCGAGACGAGTCCGGGTACTTCTCCCTGAGCTCGAGCTTGAACTGCCTGAAGAGTACCCTGTTCCTCTCCTGGTCGACGTCCTTGTCCTTGTGGAAGGAACTGGCCGTCTTCAGACCCTGATGCACCACGAACGCGTTGTTCAGCACCGAGAACTTGTAGCCGGAGACGTGCAGCTCGCACACCTGGGAAACAAGGGGAAGAGCACAGCAGTTAACAATTATATATAACCAAGACACTTGGCCCGAAAGACAAAGGACAAGTAGAAGACTGTATAGGACAAGCGCTACTGTCAAATGACGCTTTAATGAAAATATAAAAATACAAGGATCACAATAAAACTAAAAGTAATAAAAAACGACGAAAGATTTGAAAGGAAATTTGATACAAATATAGCTGGAGTCTCGTTAAAGATGAGTTGTTCAAAAGCCCTTGTCTTCTTCAGTCTTCTACTTGATCTTTGTATTTCGCGCTGTTTTTGTAATGTTTAACCAATTAGGCCGTCGACTTATATTGTTACCAATCATATTACTTTGCACATTTTTTGATACACTCACTTTGGAGTTTGCGTTTTTATTGTCGACAATTGATCCCCGTGCAAGCCGAAAAAATTGGTGCCTGGATATAGAAAGCTCAAAGTTTCACCGAGCGCCCAGTGAGGTGGTACATTCTATCTGGTGAAAGTTAAAGGCGTAGATCCCTTGCAGTGAAAAGTGAGACCAACAAACTTGCTAGGGTTCACGGCGGACGTGCTTGCAGACGACCAAGTTAGCGGTATTTTATGACTTGTGGCGCCATCTCCCGATGGCGCGACAAGTCAGGGAACGCACGACATCCTCGTCCGCTCGCTGCGACCATTGAAATAACAAACTTTGGTGCGCTGCAGTGCCATCATCGGAGCACGTGGTCACAGAGGAAAGCTCACAAGTTCCTGGTCGCAGCCTCGCTGCGTGTCCGTCAACAAAATGACAAAATATCTGAAACACGGCCTCGGACACACAAACCAACGCCTCCCAAATACTTACATACAAAACTTGAAAGTATAAAACAGCGAGGACGAGGACGGGAACAGGACATCTGAAAGATGCCCTGTTCCCGTGCTTGTCCTCGCTGTTTTATACTTTCAAGTTTTGTGTCTATTAGCCAACACGCTCGTTTTCAATTGTAACTGCCCAAATACCTTCGCAAACAACCGGCTTGATCCGAGATATGTCGATACCTGCCACGCAAGCGTCTGCGATTGGGTTTCTTAATTATCGTTTCCATTCAGATATGTCTTAACAACACAGAGTAATAATGCTCAAATCAAGTCACTGTGCGCGCACGATTAAAAGAAAACGAGGCAAAAATACCGAAATGATTGATTAGATGGGAGATATCGTGGCCCAGACATTTCACCGTATACGTCAGGGCGCATTCATCTCTAGGTAATTATCATCAGTTACCGTGAGAACAAAACAAAACAAGGAAGGAGGAACAATGAAGAATTTTTTTTATGCAAGGTCGAATAAACACAACATTAAAAGGCTCGCACATTTTCACATTGGGAGAATCCATAGCTTTGAACAAAAACACGAGTTGGAAGCATTCATACCATTGTGAGGCAAGAACGACGGTAATAACCCAATCGATAGTACACCAAAAGGGTCGCGCGACATTGTTGAGCCACGTCAATTCACCGGCATGGCCCTTCTCTAGACGCCACAAAGGAAGGTTATGCTTCTAAACAGACAAAGTGCTGAAACCATTGTTTATCTATTACAGTCCTCACTACGTTGAACGCCGTTCTGGCGACTGGAGATCCTTTTATTGTAACGTGTTGGAATAAAGTTGCATTAATCATGACTTCTGATTAGAGTCGAAGACCACTCAAGTCAATAACAAGAGCTTAATAAATGGAGGGCGTGGCTTCTTGTCGTCTAATGCCGCAATCTGATTGACTGCAGGAAAGATAATGAAGTGCTATAGATACCATAGTCACTATAGGACTATAGTGACTATAGTCACAAAAGGGAAGGTATAAAACAAGACATAAATAAAAGTCCAAGGAACACAATCTTGTCAGCGTTCAGCCTCAGCGTCCCCTTGAGTTTAAATAAGTGTAAGCAGATAAAAGTTACAGCGTGCGCGGTTTTTATTGTCCCAACGGCATAAGCTCAGTTTACAACATCCAGTATGGCACCTTGGCCTTAATTTTGCCGAAATATCAGGATTCTTCGATAACTGAGTTGCAGACGGCAGTATATATTCCCGATAGTTCGCAAATTTTTTCTAGACGCTTGAGACAGTGTCGTACCTTCGAGAACTAGCTGTGGTTTCATCGGTTCAGCCGGCTGCTAGCATTGTGCGGTACACAATACGATCCTAGTGATCATGTATGACAGAAGGAACCAACTGGTGACTAGCCTTGGCTTTAACGTTAAGCAAACACAATTGTGTATTAGGGAAGGTGAGGTTCGTTTTGTGAGCGAAGTTTCGCAGCACGAATCATAGAGGCTTGTAAGCTCCCCCATAGGTTTTTACGTTTCCCGCATACCCCAACGAGGACGCAACGGATTATATCGAACCTCATCATAACCACACAGTCTAATAGAACTCCCAATAATCGCACACTGCAACGCGAAAACAAACAAAGAAAGAAAACAAAAGGTCGATTAGTGACGCCCCACAAAACGCAACAAACTTCCGTGCTCCATGAAGGCATTGTTTTCCCCGCGGCCACTGTTCCCAATTTTATAAGGAAGAGATGCGAGAGGGGCGAAACCTTTTCGCACAAAGCGCCACCTCGCGTCACCCAACCCCCAAAACCCGGTCGGTCAACAAAAGGGGACGACGGAGCCCGGTTGCGCGACCGCGACGACAACAGTTCCCCCACAATATAAAATGACGCGCGCCATTGAATCGCCCGCCGTTTCCCCATTTGGGGAAAACAAAAGGTTGGATGGACTCCCTCCCACCGCCGCCGAGTCGCGATCAACCGCAGCGACGTGCCGCCGCCGTGAAAGAAACCCCGCGGTCTCTCGTTCTTTATACTCGAGACGATGAGAAGAGCCAGTTCCCCCGAATAAAAAGCCGCGCTTCCCTATTGCACGCCAAAAGAGGGAGAGTGGGGAAGCGAAAGCGCCAGACCAGGCGTATGAACGACCGCAATTGCCGAGAGCGCTCGCAGCCGTCGCCCGGTCGGTCCGCGGGGTCGGTGGCTCGATGCTGCTTCCTATTATGAACCAGGGCCGCGGCGCCCTCCCCACAAACGTGGGGTTCCAATGTAAGGAATATTCTTTTCACCCCTAAGCTGACAGTGCGGTAGAAGCTACGTGCTCGCTGGAGCAGTCATACATATCTCTTTCGCCACGTGATCACGTTCGTGCGCTCGTACCAGTCTTAGAAGTAGACATCGTTACTGGTAACGCGTTAGATTAATCAGTAACAGTGACGCGCTCGTTAGTATCCTAAATGAGTAACGAGTAAAGTCGAATTCAAACTTTGGTTTGGGCAAGTTGTTCCCTAATGGTAAAATGTTAAAAAGCGCAAAAGTAGTCTGAACAACTAGAGAACACGAACGACGTGGACAGCGCCTGTTCTCCTTCGCGTCTTCAACTTGCCCTCACCTCCTTTGCGCTTTCTAACCTTTTGCGAGTAAAGCCGTCGTTAACGTTTCACAGTATTGTCTACGAAGCTGGATTCATCGTTTCAATTTTGATTAAAATTAGTCACGTTTTTGGTCCCTACAAAGAGCCAACGCCCCATCTGGGACCTCAGTGTATTCCATCACTTCGATAAAAAAAAAAAAGATAAACAAAAACATTACAAAAACAGTGTAAAAGATCAATTGCTGTCACGGTTCCTAACCGTGGCTGATCACTAGCAATTAGCGAGATCTAAAGTGACGCAATAGGTAATGTTTGTTAGATTTTGGAATAAGGGTAGCGGAATTTCGTCGTATTTGCACGACGGTAACACCTTTTAGTAAATCGTTAAATTTTTGACGATCTAACGGGTAACGCGATTCCGTTACATATTTCCGGTAACGAGCCACAAGAATGGCTCATACCCCACGCGCAAAGAGCGGGTTCAGGTGATGAACGGGAGTCGGTTGATTGGAGCGGCGAGCGTGCAGCTGGCACAGCACTGTCAAGCTTAGGGGTGAACACAGAGAGACGTCGCTAACGTTTTCTCCTGCGGGAGTTCGCAGCGCCAGAGTCCCAGTGTTATAACACGGGCCGTGGTTGCCTGCCTTAATTAGCTCGATGCCGGGGAGTTGTACCTGCACCGTGTCGGGCAGCGGGCGCGGTCGACCTCGGGGTTCTGGCGTGTAAGGGACGTCTGGGGGAAGAACGCTCTGAAATGCCTGCAGGCCTTTTTTTTTCGTTATTTTTAGGGAGAGATAGGAGGGCGTTGGGGCGGCACGCGAGTTCGGGAAGTTCAGAGAGTAGGGGGAATAGGTTTTGGGGAAGTAGGGATCATCGGCGATACTGCATTTAAGGGAAAGGTACAGTCTTACCGAAGTCAAATTCAACGAAGCACTTTCAGGCGGCTGTGCATGATTCGCTTCAACAAGGACCACATTGTTAGGAGTGAGAAAATAAGTTAACCTTTCTTCTATTTCTTGTATGTTTGGTTTGTTCAGTTGAACGTCCAAAATGGGTTTACTTTAGATTACTTTTTTTCTCTGTACCGCAACCGCGTATTGTCCCACGCACAAGCCTCCTTTGCTTATGCTGGAACTGAGGTGTCAAATGTAAAAAGACACGTAATAAATTGTATTGTATTGTATTTTATTTTGTATCTGAAAATAAATTGTCTTTGGCCACCATGTGCTTAGCACTACCGCTTCAATTTCCTTGGGGAATGCGTCTTTCATACTGCCGCAGACTGTATACGCAAAGTTGCTGTGCTTTAAAAGTTTGGCTTGAGTACAAGTTTAGCAAAACGTATCGAAAACGGTGTTCTTAGATGACATTCGGCTTTAGTAGTCGGTGCTTGAGGGCAGAGGCAACAGCGATTTGAGGAATCATCGAAGCTTCACAGCGAGTTCGCTCCCGGAAATAGCTTTCGGAAAGCGAGGCTTTGGAGCACAACGCTGTGGGACATTGTGTCCAAGAAATACACAAATGAACGTTACTATCTGAAACTAAATACCAAACTTACATCACGATTAGAAATAATCTCCAGCATGGTCGGAACGAATTGAAAGGTTTATGGAAGCAACGCCTTCACGTTGAGAATTGTGGAAGCGTGATATAGAACGCGCGAAAACTGACACTACTAACGGTGTCACGCTTCGCTTGCGGTTATATCTGGACCTAAAAACCCGGCCGCACGTCCCTAATCCGGGATGATAGAAAAAAGAAAAGAAAAGGAGGGTAGGCATCGTTCCGGAACAAGAACTAGGACCACTCTAAGACAAGGCGGCAATAACGAGCCAACTCTGAGACACCGCCGATAAGCCGCATACACACACGAAAAGAAAGTAAAAGCGGCCAAGACATAAGGGACAAACGGTGCGCCTGTTGCGCTCAGTAAAAGCTCGGCTGTATAGGGAAACAAAGACAGACACAAACCGCAGCAGCAGTGCGGTCGTGGGGCGCAAGCTGTTGCCCGCCGAGAAAGCAGACGGACCAGAAAAACGGGGAGACATACAACGCCGAGGATTCCCCAGCCTGAGATTGCGCGCGGTCGGCTTGCCGAGAGTAAAGTGGGGGGGGGACCGCGTTCTCCGCCAGCTGCAACAATAACAGAGCCTCCACGGTTGGTTCGACCCCCAAATCATGGCGCGCGCGCGCGTACGGCAGCGCGTCGCGGCCAACGACAACCATAAACGGCCCAGAGAGCTCGGAAGATGAGGAAGAACCTGGCTGCTATCCACGCCTTACACTGTGCGTCTGCTTGCGGTGGACCACAGCCGAAGCTATGCGGGCAGAACGAGACCTGACTGGAATGATTAGAGAGTAGACGCGAAGCTATAGCTGCCTTTGGCTGTACTCGCTGTTCGAACGCGTTCGAACGGCGAACGCCGGTGTACGCCGTTCTAACGTGTTCGAAGAGTACGGCGAGATCAAAGACACCTGTAGCTTTGCGTCTACCCTCTAATCATTCCAGCCATCTCAGCCAATGCAGTGCCGTGCGAGCGTCACGTGGCCTTTGGGAAGGGCAGAGCGACGCGGAGGCAGGGAGCCAGGTCACGTGATGCACGTCCACAGCGTTCGTCTGGCTGGGACGGCTCGTAGAAGCGTCCGGTGCGGTCCGCGGGGTAAGGTTGAAACGGAGTATAGGCCCTCCTTTCGTGAGCTGCGTCCAAACGAGGGCGCTTCCTTCTTGATATCGCCATTGTTTTCGTGCAACTTTGTGCGTCCTTTCCTCCTTCGCGTTGATGGCCGTCTTCGGACGTTAGGCTTAACACGGATTGCGGCATACTGCGGACCGCCGACGCGTGAGGCGGAAGCAGGCAGCGTCCTCGCCCGTTTCCAACCCTCCGCTATATATGTAGTCGCCATGCGGAGCGCAATTTCGTCTGCCTCTTGGGCAGGGGTTGCAGCGACATCAGAACGCCAAGCTTTGATTGGCTCTGATTGGAAGGCTAGTGGGTAGAGCTCGATGCTAGCTGCCTTGGCGTCTACCCGCTATCCTTCCATCAGAGCCAATCGGAGCTCGGTGTACTGACGTCACCGCAGTCCCTGAGCAAAAAGCAGACGAAGTTGCGCTCCCTTCGTTGTTTTAGTATCGCTCCGAAATCAATGAGGTTGTAGTATTTGACGGAAAGAACGCCGAAGGACAACTCAAGACGGTACGAGATGCTATCGCACTTAAAAGGCAACGTGCGCAGCAATTCAGGCAATTTTTTTCCCTTATATCGTTGGGCGTGTTCGGTTCCGCGGGATCGTAGCCTCCTTTTCGGTCCAGGTTCGCGAGGCGAAAGGAGATATTGGTGTGCGCGTTGCGGGGGTATACCGTTATGGGACACAGGCGCGCACCAGCGTGATTTGGTCGTAAAGCAGGCGCGACTGTCAATTACGCGGGGGGTTCCCGGCTCCCGCCTGTTTTACGACCTCTTGTGTCGTGGAAAGGGCGCTCGGGTATTGGAGGAGTGAGTCGCGTCGCGAGTCGCTGCTGCGTTCGATGGATTACGCTCGAGTCTGTGCTGGCTCCAGGAAAGTCGGTTGTGACTGTGAAACTGGAAGAAAGAGAAATCTCCAATTGTGTAGGTTCTTATGGCTTCTAGGTGTACGTGTATATGTCAATCCACTATTCAACGTGTCATACACCCTATTCATTTCTTGAGTTTGAAGTGCCGGCCCCAGAATACAAAGGGGAAAAAAAAGTCTTGTCACCCCCGCAATTTTTTTTTAATTTTAGTTATTTAAACGAAATGTTAGTACAATAAGTCTTTGAATTCTTTATTTCTTTCGGATCAACCGAAAGGGGAACAGAGACTAAAGGCAGAAAATGCCTGACGAAGGTCTCTGTCCGCTTTGCAGTTCGTACATACAGTACACAGTACTATACACTCGTGCAGCTGTAAACATCAGCGAGTCAAATAATGACATGGCTTTATAATACATCATCAAGAGAGGATCGCAACTAGTAACATAGATTAGGAAAGAAACATTCTCACAAGTTCAGAGACAAAAACCATCAATTTGTACATGTATAAAAATGGCTATAAAACAGTGTCACTGCCCACCAAGAGTGTCCTCAGCTCTTTCTTTAATTTAGAAAGGGAGTTATTAAAGCATATTAACTATAGCTTGTCCACGAAAAAAAAAATCTTTTTCAGGATAAAAGTAAATTTAGCATCGCGGAAGGCTCAATATCAACCTTCGGGTGCCGAAGTTCAGGAACTAACAGTTATATGTTAGTAAAATACTTATGTGCTTTTCCTAAAATTTTAATGGGAAATTCAGGCTCGTTCTTCATAGCTGACGCCACTCATCTCTTTGTACTAGAGGGCTACATCGGCGGTCACATTCCCATTAAAATTTCCAAAAACGGCTCATAACTTTTGAATCAGGTAACGGCAAGATCTGAATCTTGGGCATATGATCTTGACCGCTAGTGATACATTTGGACGAAAATTGAGCGTTCAGCTATGCCGGGTACTCCGGCGTTTTTTTCTTTGTCCCCGATTTGCCTGAAAATTTGCTAAACACACCAGCAAACTTCACTATATTATGTCAAATTAAGTTTTTTTTCGCGAAGTTACAAAATTTACATTTTTGGTCCTCACTTTGTAATTTCAGCGCTTTAAACACGTTTTTTTTAATGCTAAAAGGTTTCTACGGCCAACAATGAAAACGTGACGTCAGTAGAAGGCAAGTGTTCACTTATTGGATTGTAAACTTCGTTGCCATTTAATAACGAGCAGTTTCACGGTGTCAAATGAATGCTTTGGAAGCTCGCTCCAGAACCCGCCCAATAGCATCAAACAAATGCTCGGAATAGTACATTTTTAGACAGCACGCTCGACATACTAGCCTGCCTTCCCCTGACGTGACCGCACTGAAAAGCGCGGTTATTTTTTAAATGTCGGTTTGGGCATGGTTTTCACTTGCCGATTTCTCAAGAACTATTTTGAATTTCGCGATACAAAGTAGCATACCGGAAAGGGTAAAGACCGGTGATTCCGAAAGTATAGTTAGCTAGGGTAGCTCGAAAAATTGCCGGAGTCGATTGTAACTCGATTGCCAAGTGGCCACCAGTTGATCACCATGCATGATAATAAAGGCAGAAATTATACAAATCTTGAAACACGTTTGTGCAAGTCACGAACGAACATGCGCAAAATGAGAAGGCTTGCGTATTATTGTTGGTCATTGAGTGTCGGAGCGTTTAAAAATGTGTTTGTAGTTCGTTACATTGCTTTGAACGTATCCTGTGCCGATTTCTGCCATGGTTACTCATCAGACTAAAAACAATATTATTGAAACAAATTATAAAGAAGGTTAGGAGCCTCAGCTCATAGCTATGAAAGCTTGGGCTATGAACATTATTATCTTCACTGTAAGAAAGAAAAGGAAACATAATTAGAGTTTATCACCTTCCCTCACAAGAGATAACCTGAACATATATTACGTTCTAAATCAAATGGGACAAAATCCAAGGATTATAACAAAACAAGAATTTATAACTTTTTTTGTTTATCTTGTAAATGAGGCAACAGAATGTTACGTAGCTGATAACCGAAGTGAATGCTAGAAATCAAGCTCAACGGGCCGATTTGCTCAAAGCAGCACTTCTTTCTGTGTTGAGCCTTATATAAATATATTTACTTGATGATTCCTAAATTCAAATACAAAACAAATAAACCTAAAAAGCAACAAACTGCAGAAAAAAAAAAGACATGTTCGGGATTGTTTTGCGGGTAAATTTTGATTTAAATCATCAAAGCAAAACTAGTCTGATTTAAATCAAGATTTCAATCACGATTTAAGTTACTATTTAAATCATACCGGTTTTATTTTCCATCCTGGCTGAGAGTAATTAGATCTAAAAAGAGTACAATTTCCAGAAACTTTACAGGGCAGTAACGTACGTTACTGCCCTGTAAAGTTTCTCGTGCAAATGTAGAAGCAAGTGTCAGCCCGCGCAAACAAGCTGACTTTTCCTCTTTCAAAGACATAGGAGCGTCATCTTTGCCACAATCCATAAAATAACATAACAAATGCAGACAAAATCAGTAAAAAACATGAACGAAGCTGACGTACTTTACAAGAATGAATGCGCAAAATCGACCCTTCTCACAATTTATATTTGCAACACTGTTTCGTTTTTTATTCTTCTGAACAGAAAAAAATAACGTGCCAATAAAACTTCACGAGAAAACATCAAAACAAAAAACCATAGTCGCACGGTGAAAAATATTGTTTTTTGGTTGTTTACACTGTCGCCGTTTTTTTATACTTCCTTTTATCTGTCACCTTATGCGTTGACAGCACAAAAAAAAAAGAATTTAAATACAACATGAACAAACGAAGCAGTGCTGGGTTACTGGAGAAAAGAGGTGCCAGGGCTAAGTGAGGGAGGAAGGTGGGGAAAGAGGAGACTCGACACGGTTTACCACTTTCAAAGACACTACTAGTATTTTTCTTAACGTGCGCTACTCCCCCCTCCCCTCTGCACTATCTCTCACTCTCTTTTCCTTCGTTCTCACACCCTTCATTTATATAAAAACAGGAAGAAAAAAGAAACAAGTCAAAACATAATTTTACAAGACAAAATGAACAAAATAAAAGTCGAGAAGCACGAGAATATCGAATCATCATCTTTTCCCCTCTTCGGAACAACGCAGGGGGCGCTGCTGTATATTCCACGGAGTAGGGAGCTAAGATTTCAGAGCGCGGGGGAGCAACTCGAAACGTGGAAAGCGTTTGCAATGTAACGGCGGACGCCTTTTTTTGCGCATTGGTCGCGACTACGCATGCGTTGCGTTGTCGGTCGCGCGGCGAGGAGAAAAGCGAACGGAGAGACCCTTGCAGACGACGAACGCTTTCGTCAGCTCCTCACAACTCGTGTACATGGTATTCCAACGGGTAAACATCAACAAGCAATGGCGGAACTTCCTGAACCCGAGAGTATACTTCCGGCTGGCGCGCATTTTGTGTATGTTTCAATGAGCGAGAGAGAGCAGCGCGTCTACAAAGTTTTTATTTTATTTTTCTTGGCGGAAAATCGGCAAGAAGGTATAGGTCAAAAAGATGACGCACCACGACGGATCGATGAGTGTGCCTCGATCATGCAAGGTCAAGAAGAAGCAATGGTTGCTCGTTTCATTTGGACTCCGTGCCCAAAGTTACGTGACCCTACCTGTCAGCCCATCGGAGACGCGGTCGTTTACTCTAAAAATAAACGTAATTGAACGAAAGCATTTCGGTTTACAGATGAAAAAAAATAATAATATGAATTATTATTTTTATTATTTAATATCCTGTGTTATGAAATCTGGGATCTGACAATCGAGCCGACACCACATACTTCACGCTAAAATGTAAATTGTGTTTATTTTGCGACGTCATGTCAGAAAGTGGTGAATACGAATTATTCTTTGAATCCATCTTTATTTACTAGTTCCTTCGCTCTCCGGAAAGAAACAAATGTGTGCATTCTTAATTTAAAAAAATGTATCTATTTATTGATTACACAAAAGGGGGGAGGAGGGAGGTAAAGCAAAAAGCTGCTCTCGTAGCTTGACGAAGCCTCCAACTCCTCAGAGTTCAGCATTGCAACAGGACATCGTCAAAATTAAATTCGAAATAGTTCAAATTATTCAATGTCAATTGTACAACATCAGATATGTTTAAAACAATACAAAACAGATCTAATAAACGCTATTATATTTTAATAAAGACGCTTATTTTTATTTAAATCTCAAGTCAATATTTATATTTATATTTAAAAACGATCTAGGAGAGGAATATTGAAAGGTCATATGGCCTCCAATTTTATTTAACCAAAAAGAAACTCCGGCAATCTAATTGTTGCTTTCCGTAGTTTGTTCTTATTTTTTTTTTGCGTTACCGGGTGTTTCTTTTCAATGTTCGATCTGAGCTAAGTCTCTTTGGGTACGGGTGAGCTCCATGTATATCGGCAGGAACTATTTAAAGTGATATGTTTTGTTGGCCTTCAATTTGATGAATTTTCCGAAGAATGGGTGTGTCCGTAAGTCTAGCGGGTTCCTTTGAAAGTTATCAAACATTCGAAGTAGCTTTCCTGAGAGACTTTTATCTTGTTGTAGTTCGTCTTGGTTGTTGTACCTCACACTGATACGTCACAAGACATTTTTCAATTGAATAAATAATAACGGATTATTTTTTTAGCCAGGCTGGGAGTTGTTAATAAATGTTATATATATATATATATATCTTATTTCTCTGATAATTAAGAGCAAAGTGTGTGCATATGCGTCAACCAGTTAAACTCTTCATTAAACCATACGCCTAAGCATTTTTGCTCCTTCACCATGTTTTAAAGACACTCCATCAAATTTAATACGTATGGAATATTTATCTTGCTTGTTAATTGGATGAAAGATCATGTATTGAGTCTTTTCTTTAGCATTTAGCTGTAGTTGGTTGCGCTTTAATCAGCTAGAGAGTCGAACCAGGCATCTACTGGCCATTGTTTCTAGTACACCTTTAGATTGTGCCTTAAGACATGCGTTTATATAATCTGCATACATGATTCATTTTTGAGAGTCTTAAAGCGATGATTCTTTTAACGCTAGAGTGAAATCGACGCGCACGTGTGACAGCGACTGTCCACGATTGACGGGCGCGACCCGCGGCGTCATTTTTATTTAGCGGAAATCTGCCGAATGAAAGCTGTGCCGTCAATGGACCTTTTAGACATAAAGACGACACCAAGCGTCTAAAACCCAACTACGGTTAATAGATAAAATGGAAGCTGCAATACTTTTCCTGCCTTCTTTACGGCTGATCCGAGTCGCGGAAGACGCAGGAGAGGTAGTGCAACCATTCGTCCGGAGGTCAACCGAAGTTCGAGCTTTCGCCGCTGCGAGAGGAAGGCCTCCGCATGTGCAGAGCCCTCCTTAAAAAAGTCCATTGCACAACACTACAGCAACTTCGTGGCCACTAGCTGACGCGCAGAACATAACAAAACACCCACTGAATTACAGAACACAGGAAACTTCGTAGAGAAGATGCCCTTTCAGAGCATGCAAACAATACCCGAACCAGAAAGGACTTTGGGCCCGCGTCACGGCGGCCGGAAGTGCCTGGAATACCAGATGCATTCGAAACCAAGGGCCATAAACCAGGTGACCCTCGATCAAGCAGTTGGAAACACTCTGAAATCTAGGAACACTAGCGAGGAGACTTTCGAAGCTCTTCTTGGGTCGCCGGCGTTTAGGGAGTACGCCGATGCTCGAGCATACGGACGCCCCTCGAGAAAAGATGACGAGCCTGTTTTTCTTTTTTTTACTTTTCATCTTTTGAATAATCGTCTCTTTAGTGCTGTTTACCTTCGTTCTTGTTTCTAGCTATATTATTATTATTTTTTTTGCGTTGAGGTTATAATGTAGTCGCGACGCGAGCTGGTGTCAGCGACATGGTCGCGTTCGCAAGAAAAACATCAGAACGGTGTGCCAGCTCCATACAATTTTTTTTGTAGATAGCTCCGATGATTCTGACAATGATATCCGCGATAACAACACATGACGCATGCGCAAAGGCGCAGGCGGAGTATCGGTCACCGTTATTGGAGTAATCGGAATGATCCACTAAACCTTCCTATCCCATCACGTACTGGAAAGTATACCCGCAGGGGAGACATGCAAGGATAGGTCGCAGGAGCGGAAAGTTCACCGAATCGGGCAGGCGTTGCCGCTAAAGCGACAGGCAATAAACAGTGCCCGTATAGTCGTCGGCACGTCGGGTATCTTTAAGTAGCGACCACTTATTAACGCGTCAGCGTGTACACCAGCTGGCCAGAAAACAACATGTTCGTAAACAAGAGGTACTTTCGAACATTGCTAAATTCGACGGATAGAGGATTTCGCTTTACCGCCGACAAAAAACCTGCGTATATTGCATTATAGTGACCGACAGGAGAGTAAGAACTGCAGGGAGGTATTTCAGTAGTCGCGCCTATAGCGCGAGCTTCCTGCCTTCGATAGTGCTTCGGCGTCCAGTGAGCCTCGAGCATGCACACGCAGCGAAAGCACGACGGAAGGTCACAAGTGCGTGATAGAGGTCGGGCATCGAAAAGAAACGTGCCGCGGTTCTTTTCCTATCACGGATTACAGTACGAAATAGTCATGAAACGACCTATAGGGTGTTTGGATTACCGAGGCTGGATCTAAAATGGGCCGTAGAACTCGGCGTGCACATAGCAATCTAAACCTTTCGTCAGAGGTGTACTTCACATTTGGGTCTTACCTTGTAAAATTACAAAGCGTAGCTCCCTTACTGTAAAAAGACAGGGCCGAGAAACTTGCGAGGGTCGACGGCGGACGGATACGCAGACGACCGAGTCGAATGGCGGGAGTGCGTTTGGCGCACGTATTGATAGATGGCGTCGGGAGCAGCGTCGGAAGGTGTAGCCGACCAGCGAAAGAGAGCAGACGGCACGCAGACGAAATCAATTGGCAGCAAGAGCGCCGTCGTTATGTAACCGCGTTTTCTTTTTTTTTTGTTACTTCAAGTTTTGCTTTCATTGTCCACATTTATTTTTATACAAAACGTAAGTTACAGAAAGATTACAGTATTTGCGTACTATACATTTTTAAAATTTGAAATCTTAGGCTGTGCGGACTATGTAAGCGTGCGGACTATACAGGAATATTGTTTAACAAGATCGTTAATTCTGACATGACGTGACGGATTTTGTGAATGCAAGAGTGTGTTAATAATGATTAATGTATCATAGCTTCTTCGTAAGCTAAGAAAGCAGACATTTGTCAATGTGTGCCGTGTAGGAGAATATTTTCCTGTCTGAGTAAGCAGCAGGTGCGGACTATGCACCGGGTGCGGACTATCTAAGCCAAAACTTTTATTTTCGACCGAAGTTTTTCCTTGCGGACTATACACAGGTGCGGACTATAGCCCGGAAAATACGGCATGGGAGTATTCGCGAGCAGTCTCCATAAGAAGGTACACTCTAGAAAATGCCTGCGCGTCTACTTATCCGCAAAACACTCAAACAGCCAATCTCTGCGTTCTACGAAATCAGCTCAGCGAATGATGAGGCGGAACATCCGTTTAGATCCAAAAATGAAGTCTGTGCTGTGGCATTACCCAATGCGAAGCGTCATGCTTCCATCGCCTAATGCAACAGCGTACACTTGATTTTGAGGTCTAAACAGATGTTGCGCCTCATCATTTGCTGAATTGATTTCGTATATCGCAGAGATAGGCTCTTAGAGTGTTTTGCGGGTAAGTAGACGTGCAGTCAACTTAAAGAGTAGTGCCATTATCAATGCGTGCGCCAAAAGCGCCCCGCCCCTCTGCTAGGTCGCCTGCGTGGCCGTCCGCCGTTGACCCTCTCAAGTTTTTTGGACATATGTCTTACAGAAAAGGAACTCCGCTTTGTAATTTTACAAGGTCAAAACCAACTGTGAAATACACCTCTGACGAAAATTTCAGATTGCTACGTGCAAGCGCAAATTATTACGGGCCATTTTAGATCCAGCCTCGGTATTTGAAACACCCTATGTTATGAGCGCATATATGCGCTCGCGCCAGAAAGGCTGTTCACTCCGAAATTAAAATCAGCGCGAAGACGGACGAAGAACGGGTAGATACACGCAGACAGAGTTTCCCAAGTTTCAACAAGGCTCTTCACAAAGCCAACAGCTCGCAAGCTTACCTCTTGCAACGCCGCGCATGCTTGCGAGCTGCATTGCTGCTCGCAAGTGTACGCACGAAGCACGCACAGAAAAGAATACGAAAAATAAGAGCACATCCCCAACAAACTGTTCGATTTCTGTATCTACTTTGTCACTTCCTTAAATCACACCTGAACAAACAACCGAACCTGGTTGTTGATGTCTCGTAAGCTTCGTTTCTGCGTCGAGTAACGTATTAGTACGGCAGAGGAGGCGGCGTAGCAACAGAATCGCTTAATATATCGGTTCGGAGGTAACGCCAAAAACGCAGAGAGCAGGAAAAAAGAAAAAAATAAAGTCAGCGAAGTTCTGTATCTTTCCAACCGTGTGCTCGGAGTGTCAAAGTGACAGTCTCATCTCGAGCGTACACGTCGTCTTCACGGTCCAAAAGAGGCACACCTTTTTTATTCATTTTTTTTCCATGTTGTTGTTGTTTTGCTTGCATTGCTGCTTTGGTTTTGAGCAGGAAGACTGTGCTTCGACGCGAAGCAAAATCTCAGGGAACAACATTCTGTTCTT
Source organism: Ixodes ricinus (assembly GCA_037355805.1). Classification (NCBI taxonomy): domain Eukaryota; kingdom Metazoa; phylum Arthropoda; class Arachnida; order Ixodida; family Ixodidae; genus Ixodes; species Ixodes ricinus. The sequence goes on along the minus strand of JAZHYW010028902.1, from coordinate 38,139 downwards.
TCGGGGAAAATCGTCAGTATAAAACGAAAAATTGTAGCGAGAAACAAAAATACAAAGAACTGCAAAGATGCAAAGATGAACAAAAGGTAGGAGCTGGAATTCCGAAGGAAGTTGTCATGCAGAAGAAAAAGAAACGAAAGAAGTTTGGTACAGGTAGTGGCAGAGAGCGTTCAGCTTATAGTTTACCGGTGTACACGAAATGGGAAAGATTCGAGAAGAACAGTCTTTGGTAGAAAGAAAATCAGAACAGAGGCCGAACCTTGGAGGAAGTGCAAAGTGAATATACGGTCGAGTGCGTTTTGCTTGTGTTTCGGATCTCGGTGGAGCGTCATTTCCACATGCTAGGTACGTCGACGTCGTATTGCAACTTTAGCAGCAAAAATAATTTGATTTTTTTTTTACCATATGCTTCTTCTGACGAAGTATTATAAAGTTCGCATAGGGCCCGGGCTCGCGGAAGCCGGTATCTTCACGCCTATGAATAAGACTTATATTCTACTTTGCACTGCGTCGTCCGAGGCGGACTAGTGAAGTTCAAAGTAGTCGCGGTCATTCACAAAGAAGGCTACTGAGTGATCAATCGGGCAAAAAATAAAGCATTCATTAGTATAACCTGGGCCACATATGGTGATAACTAGAGCCACCAACGGCTTAAATAACGAGGGGCGTTGCAAGCCTCGAGCATATCACTGCCGTACCGTAGTCAATAACATTGCCGTATCAGCCGAAAAGAATGCCGAAAAATGAAGCTAAGCCTCGCCGTCTGCATTTGTTTACGTGTAAGTGACTATGTATATAGAGGTTCCGGTTACCAGTATTTAGCAAGAACACACATGAACATACGATGAACATTATACGCACGAATCGGTGGGGGAAACAAATTCGGCAGAGACATTAAAGACTGCTTACGTGTACGAATGCGAAAGCATTCCTACACATAGCGCATTCCTCCAGCAGCGCGCCACGTCTTCCTTTCGCACGCAGCGCCGCGTCGGTGGCATCACGCTCCACCACTGCGCAGGCGCGGCGAACCCCGTCGGCTTCACGACGGTTTCCGTGACGAAGCATTCCGTTGCTGTGCTTTTCTTTGCGTTTTATTTCTGAAGCGCGTCCGCTTTGACCTTGAGCGCACCCGCCGGCTTCCGTGACGAGGCATCTGCGTTGCTGTGCTTTTCTTTGTGTTTTATTGGAAATGGGAATTTACGTGCGGTTTCTGCTGCAGACGCTTACAGACAAGGGTTATAGACAACACGGGCTTCGCTCCATAGGACAGCTAATGTTTTCGCATTAAAAAGTAGGCCACAAAAATCCAATTATTGTCCCGGCATTTATTATTTATTTCATTCTTTACGTCTTCCATGCAAGTACTGCAGGGTTGATATGCGGGAAAGAACAAACAACCAATACCACCACCGCATTCCTGCAGACATCCGACGAGACGGGCAAAGAAACCAGATAACTGAGGGTATATATCCATCAAGTTTTATATAGTAGGAGGCGTTCGCGCGCCATTTTTATATATCCACTATGCGTGAGGCATGCGCGACTTTATGCAACGCCACAATTTATGGCATTGCATCAAGTGCGTTCCCATTATGCCGTATGATCAGCCGGCTCCCGGTTGTCGTAGGCCATCTTTCCCGTGGGTCGTACGACCCGTCGGACGTTTTAACGTGCAACTGTACAGCACGATATCGGCCTCCCGCGATTATCAAGTGTTGGGGATAATGAAAAAATCCATGCTTGGACGCCATTCCGCTGTCATTGATAAGCAGGAAGCGTAATTGCCTATAGGTGTGGGTTGACGCACAATAGTAGCTGAGAACTTAGAAAGCGCAAGGTGTGTGGCAGGTCCCGCATATCTTATGGCCGCTCCATAGCCAATACGAGTGCGCCATGAGCCGATCAGAAAGCCGGAGAACTAATCACAAAACAAGAAGCGAGAAGATGATAAGTCACGTAAGACCTACGTTTCTTTTTGTAGAAGCTTGTTTTTCATGGCATATTGTTTGCTGGGCTCTAGTCAATAAACATGACCAGTTCTAGATCGAAAGACGTCTATAGTAAACTCACAGCAATTAAAATACACCGACACTGTTTTCTCTGGAAGGGGGGGGGGGCATTTTCGGGTCCCCATTGCCTCCATAAAATTTGATCATTGAAAATAGTTAATTGCGCTGAGATTCCGAACGTTATTATTATTGCTCTTTTTTTAGGCGCGCTATGAACTATATTGTGACTAAAACGTCAAATATTTTGGTGTGGGAGACCTCATACGACAATTATTGTATGAAAAGCCATCCGACGGCGCCCCTGGGGTCTGCTCCAAGGTCCAGAAAGAACGACGTGTCACGGTCTTTGATTAGATTTTTAATAGGAAATCGGCCGCCCAAAAGTGCGAATTCGGGGGTTTATTAGAATGCTTGGAGCCCGTAGATTGAGTTGCGCGCCATCAATAGACGACCTCAGAAACCACTTCAGTGTACCTCTTAGCTGCCAGCGACTATACCAAAAAGTAGTCCCGGCAGCGCACGAAAAAGCTGCCATACCTTGGTGACACAAGTGCATTCGACTCCAGGGGGAATACATCGAGAAGGTGGACATATCTACTGAGCTTAAGTAGCAAAGTAACTTGTATTTGCAGAAAAAAAAAAGAAATGATACGCTTTACCGAAACATCAGGTAAAATGACATTGGCCAATATTCTTTGCAATTCTTTTGCGGTGGTCCTGTTCCTTCTCCGCCATTCAGCGCATGTCCTGGGGTCCGAAGATGTTCGATTGCAACCAGTACGCCTGCCCCATATGGATCGCGCGTTTGTATTCTTGGTTTATGGTCTGTATAAGTCGTCGGGGCCCTTCTGAGAGCAGAGGTCTTATCGTGAATAAAATCAGAAGCATTTGGACGTCCTCTCAGAGGCCTACTTGATGTTTCAGTGCTGCCTAAAAGCACCAGGCACACGTCCCTCAGGCAGACATCCCTCGTGAAGAGGTCCCTTATGGATGCCAGAGCTATATAATTCTGGCCGATAGGCACATAAAAAAAGACGCCCGCGATGGAGATGCATTTCTGCTTTACTGCTTCTAGGTACTTTTACCTCGAAATTCCCAAATAGTGTCCCCATGCACGAGGATCGGATGTACAAACCGTTCGACCTTATGGACATTTTGAGATCGTTGTACAAGCAATGCTGTTGCTATGCGTATTTGTAATCTAGGAAGGAATCTGTATTCTAAAGCCGAGATTCATTGTTCAAAAAGAAAGAAATCTCTTGTGTTTTGAAAGCCTATACTTTTTTTTCGATTGGCCTACTTATTTTGTGTAGCATGAAAAAAACAAAAACAAGGAAGAGCTGCTATCATCCATTATTTGCAGGTATGTTTATATTGAGCAAGCATGAGTAAAAAAAAAAAAGAGGACAGTTTTATAGTTTTAGGAAAGAGCGGGTGTTTGTTTCTGAGTTTATTTAAATATTTAGTTATCGGTTTATAGTGTTCAGGAACAACATGCGATCCTGATGTGAAGACACACGCATCACACGGAACGCTAGAACTCTTACGTTCAAATAGTAATCCAGAAAATCTATACTTCACAAAAACAAAAGACGTACATCTGCCTTTCGTCGCATAATCTGAAGAGCAAGAAGAAATGCCCAGTCGGAATCAAGACATCAGAGTTACAGTATTCAGAAGAGAAAATTCGATAGAGGCTGCACCGGTGCCCATAAAACATAAGCTTAAAATCGTCATAGCTGAAAAGTTTGAGATATTTATAATTCAGCAGCGCGAGCGGTCATCGGAAATTCTGCAGTCCGAACACATCTACTATTCATAATGCTTCGATTTCATGGCCCGGAGCTCAGTGGGAAATGAACGATGTTAAAGAAGGGACCACAATGTATTTCGTATAGCCAACACGTAGAGAATGAAGACTTCGAAATTCTTCGAGATTAACGCCTGCGACATTTGATCTCCAAAGTGCATATAATGCATGGAAAGCAGTGTTTCGAGGAACGATCATTTAAATTTGTTTATAATAGGTTAAACAGTAGTTTAGGGAAAGGGAGAACATATTACTTTCCGGCGAAATTCAGCCCGGAAATAGAGTTCACGTGACTTGACGTCAGATGACGTCAAGTCACGTGATGACAATGTACCCGCAAGATTAGGGGGAAATTAACATCACGGTGCAAAGTCGTGGCGTCAGGTGATCTGACGTGACGTGCGACGTGGTCACGTGACCTGAAATCACAGTGTCAAGTCGCGGTGTCGCCTCATAACCTTGATGTGACGGCGGGACGTCTATTTCCCCGATAGATAAAAGCCGGGAATATTTTCCGAGTTCTACCGTATCATGTATCCAATGGCCGGTTTACCAGGATTGTGGTTAGCGTAACAAATTATTATTGGGCTGACTACGTGACCCAAATAAATACAAGCTTTTTGTACGGTTAAATAATGCACGAGATACAGAGTATAAAGAAGCGATCGTTTAAACATATTTTGAAGACATTACACAGTATTACAAAAAATGATGTTTTAAAATTTCTTTTTTAAATGCAGTAGGGAAACCGACTCAGCACAAATGTCACATGACGTCAATTTAACCGCTAGATGTCGCGTGGAACTATATTGGTGTATAGTGTACCGAGACGTCAAGTAATGCGACATCAATTTCCCGCTAAATTTAGCTGCGAGACTGAATCGGTCTGTAGGGCTCGTGAAGTCAGGTCACGTGGCATCAGTTTTCTCGCTAACTTCAGCGAGGAAACTAAATTGGTGTTTTGGGTCACGTGACGTCACGTTTTCCGCTAAATTTAGCTAGGAATGCACGAACGGAAGAACGCACAGACTGAAAAAAGTTTGGGATGGGATAGATTCCACTAAAAAGCATGTTTTCAAAAAAATTTAAAAAACGCCGTCTTTGAGTCATGTCACGTGACAGCGGAACGTCATGTGACGTCACGTGACCAAGTTACCACGCGACACACAGTCACGAATATTTACTAACCTGAGAAAGTACTCTACGTATAAGAATTTTGCCCGGGCTGAAAAAAAACGGGCTTCAAATCATTTAAATTTACAATGTTTTAGTGTTTTAGTTGTTTTGATTTTCTTCGCAGCTTCCAGCAAACAACACGCCAAACAGGCAGCTTTCACGCTTAGCGCCTAGCTCGCCTGGTTGCGTCCTACCGAAGAGAGAAAGGCGGGCTGCCAAGAACGCGACAGGGCGAGACGCAAAGACGGCGCTTGAGGGGGTCCTCTTCCTGCATACCCGGGTACCTCAAAAACGATTTAGGGACCCAGAGTAAACTCACTGCGCGCGCGTTCGCTGCCGCATCTGTCCCCAACACCTGGCGCTCTGGTACGAGAGAGGAAGGAGGATGCCGCACGCAAACCCTCCTCTTCAGCTTCTTTTCCAGTTAGAACGCGGAGCACGAGAGAGGTGGCCATAGTTGCCAACAACATTACGCGAGAGTTTGCGACAGACGCCGCAGACTTGGAACGAACCGCGCGCGTGTGTGTGTGTGTGGGGGGGGGGGGGGGGCGGACGCAGTGGGGGGTACAGGGGGGAGTTAGTGCGTATGAACACCCAAATCCCTGCTTTCCCTCGGAGAAATATTTTAATCTGAGTTCTCAGTCGTCCTCGCGTAGCGCGCAGCGAAAGCCCCAGCAGAATTCATGAAGCGTGGTGCCGGAGTGCAATGCGTCGATGTGCGTGCGGATAAAGTCGGCTAGAGAACGCACGAACCAGTCTACTGATAGAGAGAGAGAGAGGGGAGGAGGAGAATGGAGGTTTCTCTCACCAGGTGGAGTTAGCGTTCTTCCCAAACAGGAACGGATGAAGAACGCAGACGGAGCAGCAGGGGAGGAAATGCCTAGAGCTCACCGCCGGCGTGTTGCGGTAATCGAGTTCGGTGGGCCGAAATGGACTTTTTCCTCCGTTTCGTTTTGGTTTTGAATTCGTCCGGTTGTCCGCTTGTTTGTTTGTTTGTGTTGGGGAGTATTCCTCGGCGAGGTTTAGGCAAGTTTAGATTTGTGTTTTGTGCATCAGGATTGTTGTGGTACGAGTACGATGTGCGGCTACGCGAGTTTAAATAAACGAACAAGAAGCGACTCGGAAACAGTTTTCGAGATTTAGGGATGTTTGCTGTTGGAGAAAGAGGAATCATCCATTCGCTGTAATGGGAACAAGAGCCGCAAAACTGAAAATGTTGAGAAATGTGATTACCAAGAGCGGAAAGGTTATGTTGCACGAGCTATTTATTCCTGTGAAGTGGGCGGTAGGTAAACTACTTGCGAAAGACGCAGAATATGGTCATTACACAAGAAATGGTCTGTCAAAACATTTTTCGCAACATGAACTACTGAACTGTGGCTATAATTATCTTCCTTGAGAAAACGTAATTAGGGAACAACTTACTGAGAGTTTCGTATTAGTATGTATCGATTTTGGAGTTGTGATTGTGTAAGTTTGAAAAGATTTGTGAATGTTCCGTTTAATATCGAGATGGCACTAAGTGTATGACTAGGCTAGTCAGTTCCGCATATAAAATGCGGAACTGAAACATGAAACTAAGACAATCACGACAAAAATGACATACGGACTGCGCAATTTTTAAATATTTATTAATTTATTCAAAACCACTTGAAGACCTTTTTGACATTACATGAAGTGCGTGCGTGCGTGCGTGCGTGCGTGTGTGTGGGCATTACATGAAATGTGTGTACCAAGCTCTACAGATTGATAAATACAAAATTCATAAAAGAGAAGTGAAATTAGTGAAAAAAAGAGGTGAAGTTCCCCAGCTACTGCTTGAAACCAAAGTAGCGGTCAACATACCGAGAGTGATCCGATGCAGCGGGTATACTGAGGTGAGCAGTCGCTGTTTACTCGCCACGTTTCAGTCCTGTTTTTTTTTTCTTCTGACAAGTCTAAGGTCAGCTAACTTCAGTCTGGTTAGCTAACCTCAATCAGGACTGGACTGCTAGCAGTTGAGTCCAGACGTTTCTTTCGCTGTTTTAATAGCTCTCGCGACTGCCGTAGCTTTATTTTTGCGTTGACTGTTTTGGTCATAGAAGAAGAATTAAAAAAAGCGAAGCTACAAGAGAGAATGATGATAGGAAAAGACTGGAGCAACAACATAAAAACAAACACAAACAAGAAGACCGCAAGGGAAAACAAAAACATCATTTCGTTGTCGTGCACTCGCTGCCTCACGAGGCACTTAGCGCGGCAAATCCTTGCACCGGTAGAGCAAAGAAATGTTGAGATTGAGATTGAGATTAAGACAAAATGCCACGTCCGACGGCGATACTTCCGATATCTGTTTACGTTTCTCTACGAGACAAGAGAGCTAACAGCCGAACGAAAAACACAAAGAAAGGCTGACACGATCCACAAACATATAAAAGACAGCGAGTTCGAAAACATCGCATCCCAGAAAAAGGCAGCGGATAGCATCAGGAACATCCCCGAAATGGGTGACGACGTTTCGCGTGCATTGCCCGAAGCAAAGAAGTTTCCACGAGAAAGCTTCTTTGCAGAGAAGTGAAATTTGGCTAATGTTTGTAGTCAGTTTTGCTGCGGCGTAATTCGATCCCTACTGTCCCTATTTCCCATAGTCGTTCAAGTTGCATGCTTACTGGGAGTTTGCTTTTCTTTGGGGGGACGGAAGCGCAGCAGAGCGACAAGTGAACGCCGCCTGCCTAGACGCGGGTACAAGATACCCAACAACCAATTTAACTTCGACACTTTTCGTTGGGAATACCAGTCACCCCCTTCGTCTTTCCGACTTCCTCTCTTTCCCTCTTTTCTTATCGATAGTTTTGTTTCGGGTTGCCTGCTACACGCTTTGATTGTTTTTATTTGTTTTGTTGGTGTTACGCCGGGACCGGAGAAGTGACGAAGGCCTGATCACCCGCCGGGCGAAAAGCCAGTTGATGTGATGCGGAACGAAGATTGATCTCGATTGTGGCGATCGCGGAGCTCCAAGGGTGATGGGGAACAGGGGATAAGCTGCTCGGCTCACTTTCCAAACTACTTATATTTACGATCCCCCACACCCATCCCTTCTGTCGCCCCTTCCGCCCCCTCCCCCTTCCCCCTCGCCCGCCGTGCTTCACTCTCCACTTAATCCTTTTGCCGATTTTTGTCTTACGGTGTTCTACTGAAACAGAACAAAAACTTGGGCTGGCTTAGGAAAAGGCCATCCCTCATAAGGTGCGCCAAAGTCTAGGAGCAATTTGCGCTGCTCTTAAAGTGGAAAACGGTCGCAATCCTGGAGGATTAATTTAAAGCTTGTACCGGATCGAATTTAACGGGGGTTTGTACGTATGACTCCGAAAATCCGGCGGCTTGAGCGACAACTTGAGCTTGCTTGACAGAAGCTGCAGTGAGCAGTTTTTTTTTTTGTTTGTTCCGAAGACGCCCGATGTTAGGCACCCCCACTTCCCTAAATCCCCCTCACCCTCCCTCAACTTTTTTTTCTAGTGCTACTTTCAGAGGGATTTACTTGAGATGTTATGTTTTCGTGTTTTGTTGTTTCTGTAATGGAGAAAGATGCGGGGACTTGGAGCGCTTTTGAACTCGTTTTCCGAACTTGTTTTGTCATTGAATGATGGTTGTTCCGTAGAGCGTCGGCGTTCGCGCGTCGTTTGAGACGTAGTACATTTATTGTCATTTGTGAAGAGGCACGTTTTCTGACTTGGCAGCGAATGCAAATGCAGGCACAGTGTGTACATTTGAAAGCTTGACACGTAGCGGCAGTATTCCCAGAATGGCTTCCCGATGTCGTACGTGGCAAAATAGAAACGTCTCCGGCGGGATGCGACTCCTCAAGATAAAAACGCGTGGGTTATACCGGGATCCATCTGCTTGAAAACATCCCTCCAGTAAATCTTCTCAAGCCCTTTCTTTTTTATAAGTTCCAGGGTATAAATAAAAAAATAGAAACCAGAAACAGAAGAAAAAAATTACTCACAATAGGAATCTATTTTGCACTCCTTTGACTTAAGTACTGTCAATCCCAGCGCACAGTAATAAATTATGTTTGCCGGTTCCTCTCAGTGTTTGAGACGTAAGATACCGTTAGCATTTTCCGTGATAGCCTATCAGCTGGTGCCATTGTATTCAACGGCTTCGTGCTTGGAGCACGTGGGGCTTTCATTAGTGCCCCAATAAGTGACACCATTCGAACGTATCTACTAACAACACAACTGCTTGGAGTACAGTGAAACGATGATATAGCATCCGTAATAAACACACGCCGTGCAGCATCTTCTTCACTCAAGCACACCATAACAAGTCGGAAACAAGCTTCCTGCTTCTTCAGAAGAGATGAACGTGTATCTTATTTGACAGCCATCAGAGAGTTGAAATTGTTCAGACAACATAACTATTGACTGAGAAAAGGTTTCTAAACAAATTATGAATGACCGATGAGCGCCTTACAATAAATAAAGTTGGAAAAAGGGGGGGGGGGAGGGTAGTTCCTCTAAGCTAACAAAATTTCTCTATTCAGTTCTATGCATATGTCGTTTGTGCAAATAACAGTCCAATTAAAAAAATAATAACACAATTTAAACACAAAAATATTATTTAATAAAAAATAAAACGGTAAGGAAAGCGACCCCGAAAACGTAAATGCTCCTGTGAAGGGTGCTTCGCATCAATAGGACAAACAATGAGGGAAAAACGGCACTTCAGGTGGCCACTCTTTTCCAGAGACTGCCTGATACCACGACGACACTCACGCCCGACGTGAGAATATATTCGAATCCTTTTGAAGATGACTCCTCTATCTTCCTCCCATATCCTGGGACTATAGTTCATGCGGCTGTAAGTCGTTTCTCCGTATAACTGGCTCAGCGCCTGCCACTCCTTTGGAATGGACCAAATTGTTCTTGACAAACGTAGGTCCCGTAATGTTTTTGTATGTAGAGTATGGTCAACTGACGACGCACGGTAAAGTCCAAGTACTTCTGGAGGCCTAATGCGTTCTTGCGTTGTTCTTCGGAACACCTACAACGTGCGCGTAAATAAGTAACAGGCAACCGTGCCTTTGTAAGGAGCCTGGTCGATGCTTTCAGATATGGAGGCTTAAGAGCGTGAATGCGATTTACTTTATTTGTGCATCTAAATATAAGAAATCAACAAATCGTTCTTAAAAATAAGACCGCACGACTGTTATGTAGATACAAATTTCTATGACTTTATTCTCTTCAACATCAAATAAAAGTGACGGTCGTAAAATCGCGAGAACCAAATATGTATACATATATATTTTAAAGGAAGAGGGAGAGAGTGATGATTAAATTTATTATATCAAACGTTAGGGTAAGAGAAAGGCAAAGAGAGCTGGCGAAAAATTGAGGCAGGAGCGGGGCCAGGAGAGTTCCCCGCTCCTGGCCCAATTTTTCGGCAGCTCTCTTTCTCTTTCCCTAACCTTGATGTAATAAATTTAATCATCACTCTCTCTCTCTCTCTCCCCTTCGCTTACAACATTACTACTCCATCTTTCTATTTATGACGAGTATTATGAACATTTGAGAACTTTGGAAAGATAACACATTGCGGGTTACATCAATTAGTTGGCAGGAGACAAATCGTTTCCTAGCCATTTTAACCTGGATTAGAGAAGCCCACGGTGGTTTTATATTTAGACAAAAATCTAAGCATTACCAATTTTTCTTACTTCCATCCTTGGCATCGTGAAAACGATCACGCGCGTTGTCTTTTGTCTAGCGCAACACATATAACTAATCATTTCTACAAAAAAAAAGGAAAACATTCTTCTCCAGACAGCGGTAGCGAATAAAGCAAATATTTTTTAAGCTTACGTCCATTACCCAACCTGAGAAAATATTAGTTTTGGCCACGAGCAAATTGAGCACGCTCAACCAAAACAATTGTCACTAACTCGGATCTTATCAGTAAACCGGTCCATACCAATCTGGAGCTCACTTCAAATACTCAATGACATCACCTCATGCAAACACACACACAAAAACAAAAAACAAAAACTAAAAATTGACGTTCAATCAGAAACGAGTTGCTAGCTCCACGGATGGCCGAGCAGAGGCTCCTTCAAATCGAGTTTTTGTCGCCGCCAGTTAGATCCACACCACCTCCATTTTATTACTGGGATCCGACTAGAAAGGAGGAAGATGAAAGAAGGATGAGAGGGAGAAGGAGAACACGAAGAGGAAGGAGAGATACATAGGAAGAGGCTGCATTTAATCCCCCCCCCCCCTTCTTTAGAAGCAGCTTTCCTGAAAGTCGTTATCGTGCCTTTCCCACACGTATACGTACGGGCTGTTTGAGCCTCCTCCTCGAAGGACGACAGAGCTCCCCGCACGGAGAAGATTGCGGAGTTACGTAGAAAATTATTCTCCGTCTAAGGTAAACCCGTAGGAGGTGGAATGCGTGTGCAAGGATGGAAAATAAAACCGGCAATACAACAACAAAAAAAAAAGATATGGTGCGAAGAAAGAAGAGGGAAAGAGATGAAGAAGAAGTAGAGGGACGCCTTTCGAAGATGGGACGCGCACCTTCGCTCACGCTTTTTACTTTTTTTTTTCGTTTTACCTCGGCGTGTTTACATAATCTGTTAAGCAGCACTCGAAATGAGGCGGATTCTCTATATCGCCAGCCTTTTCAACTGTCCCATCCTCGCTCTTCAGACTTAAGCCTTTGATATCTCCGTTTCTTCTTTCTCTTTCTTGCTCATACAACGCTTCCCGTTCCGCCTGCCCATGTAGTGAGCGTTTTTTTAAATCTTTTTTTATAATAGTATATATTCCTCTTACCGAAATATTCCCCCTTTGTTTCTCGAACGTAAGAAATTCGATGCTTCTTATGTGTGTATGTGTGCGTGTGTGTATTTGTGTGGAGGGAAACCGCTCGATCGATTGCTCTGCCATTTCGAATTCGTGTCTGGACCAGTTCCCCTCACCCAGTAACGGCCGTTCGGTTGTCTTGTTTCATCCGGAATGCCAGCATACGTCTTTCGCTTGGTTTCACGGGAATCCCATCCTAAATAAAACTTCCCTGTTGCCTTCGTTTCCTTCTTATTTATTTAGCTCAACCATATAGATATATATAGATATATATTTATATATATATCACACACACGGACACGCAAAGCACCTACGGATTTTATTTATTTTTTTGCTTGTTTTGTTTAGGTTATTAAAGCGTTCAAGATGCACGTTTATTCCTTCGTACACGAATACAGTTTCTCGAAGGTATCCAGGTCACCGAGACCGTAATTCAATGAGCGGTAGGGAATGTGCGATTGTCGATTGTGGAGGATGTAATATTACGTTGGTGTTTTTTGTGTTGCTTTTGTGTTTTGGGGGCCCAGGGGCGGGGGGGGGGGAGGTAGCCCAATATATACGGTTATGTCGGCTTGGAAAAAATAAAATGGCCACTTTTAGGTGTGTCCCGTACTAGCAATTACTTTCTTGGTGAATTTAAGGGAGGCATTATTGAATGAAATAATTCGCTCTAGCGGGTCTCTTTGAGATGAAGCGACAGGCAACAGCTAGCACATCGATTGCGCGTCTTACGAAATTGCAGAGGGTAAGCAAACTGGCGAAGGGATCATACGCTTGGTTCTTCATTTATACACTAGGTGGCGCAAGCTACCACCCGTTATAAGGGGTGCAGCCGTTAGCCTCCATCCATCCATCATTACTTTGGTCACTGACAAGTTAAGAGACGCAGGGCACGCCGTATTTTGTGACGCTTCTTGCTTCGTGATTGGTTCTTCGTCGTTCTTATATGCTAATACCGCAGTGTCATTGGCTAGAGGGCGATAATGAGATGCACGCGACATCGCCCTGCTCTGCCTTTCCAGGGCTGTCACTGTCGGTGACTCCATTAGAATCCTTATTTTACGTCTGAGCGCCGACAAATGGACGCAAATAGAGCATTTCACGATCGCTCCATAGCCAATCAGATTGCGACGTTAGATTGCGGCGTTAGCCAATCAGAACGCCGGAAGAGAAACCACGAGGCGAAAAACATGAAACAAAATTAAATCACACCCGGTGGATATCTTAGGGTCTAGTATTGTTCGAACAAGGAAAAATAAAACCATCAGAAATGCCTATAAGCGTCGAGCTAATTTCGACGTCCATTAGGAAGTGTCTAATTGAGTTTCTGGCGACATCCTCGGCATATGACGATTGGATAAAAATTCCTCGAGTCTGTTACGAAGTGTGACATAATCGAGTAGATATGTTTCAAGCTGCGCAATGTCTGTCAAATTCGCGAAGCTTTCTTTTTCGTGTGTGTGTGTGTGTGTGTGCGTGTTATGTGAACTTATGTTAATTCTTTGCCACGCTCCAAATGAGCGCCTTGCCCGCGCTGTGTCTCAGAAGTGATTAGCACGCTGCGTGTCGCGCACTGACGTGTTGGAATTTTATAATTCAATCGGGGGCCAAGCGAGAAAAAAAAAAAAAGTGGGAGGGTAATGAGGCAAATTACGCCGAGTTCTCATCAATCCGATCAGGAACAGCCGGCTATCGTAAAACAGAATAAAACATAAAGGATAAAGGAATTAATTAGGTTTGAGCGCGTTTGAGCGCGGGCACTCGAGTTAATAAACCGTAAAAAAATTGACGTCGCAGTTTTTTGTTAACGTTTTTTTTTGAAGAGTTTAAGAAATGTGTTAAAGAAATGACTTAAGATACTTTTTTTTTACTTTTCTTCGTTTTTCGTTTTAGCCAACGTTCCTTGGAAGACGCAAATAATTTAAAAAAAGCTCGACTTCATCAATCAAGATTTAGGAAAGATAATGACTATATGTGAATGCGTGCAGCGAAAAAAAGAAAACGTTTTCGAGGAGAAAAATAACAAATTCAAAATGTGCTACTTCTTAAAAAAAAAAAACATTAGCGGAAGCAAATTAAAGAAATAAAGAAGAAGAAGAAGAAAGAAGAGGTTGTTATAGGTGCTGGGCTACTTCGGGGGATTAGAAAATATGAAAAATCGCGCAAGTTGTCTTGGTTGGTCTGCGCCGTTCGTTGGGATCTTTCCAAGCCTCTGGTACCCGGTAATCGAGAAAAAGTGCGGGTGTGTTGCGCCTCGTGTTTCAAAGACGGCTTATATTAACGAAATAGCGCGCGTGCAAATTTCATGTCTCTTTTTGTTTGTTTTGTTTTGTTTTGTCGCTTCTTGCCCCCTAATGGTTGGTAGCGCGGCGTCGGTTTTCAATTTTAGATTTTTCGCCTGAGAGGAAACGTGGCGGTGGCTCCGAGAAGATTACTCGAGTAATTACTTAAAGGCTGGACTTTTAAGACAGCACATGTCAGTGTGCGTGTGAAGTGGGAAGGATCTCAAATATGCGTATGTTTATTTTTGTTTCCGTTAGTTAGGCTGCTCGTGTGTCTCAATTATTTATTCTCACTGCCTTTTGTTTTCTTATTTTTTCGTAGGCAATGCTTGTTTTTTGCAGTTTCCGTGTTTCTGTTTTGATTACTGCTTGCCCTAATTAACCTGTCCTAAAATATTAATGGGGCTTAGAGTAAACCCGCTTCAAAGAAGGAGCATAAGAAATGGTAGTGAGACACCAATTTTCAAGTTGAGACATAAAGCATGGTGAGTTCCCTAGTGCGAACTTGTTTGCTATATCGCAGCTAAGACGTTGAACACCGAAAATTCCAGCGGAGCTGTTCAGGGCTAGGTTCCCCAGGATCGTGTCCGTGTATGTCGACTCAAACCTACCTGGACAGCTACCGCCATCTATAAGCGACGGCGGCAAGCACACAACCAGTATGGTTTCCGCCGTCGCTCGTAGATGGCGGCCACCTGTCCAGCTATAATAGAAGAATGGATAGTTGTGCGCGTTGGTGGGAATTCATCGTAGGAAACAGCGCGAAAAACAGACGACGACGAAGAAGAAGCACAGAGTGTGACGAGTACAGCTCCGCTGGTCTTCCTTCTTCACGAGAGTGGAAAGGCTGAACGTTTTCTTTTTCTCTTTCGCCGATTTGAACTGCGTTTAATGTATCAACACTTTACGAATACCAATTTATGCCACCACCTAACCAGGGAACCACTAACGTCTTCGTTAAACTTGCCGTGAAGGCATGTGCGGCTTCTAATACCCCCAGAGGAGAGCTACTGCGCATGCCTGAAACGTGTTTCACAGCCCAGTAAGAAAGATGGCAACGTCCAGACGGCACCTCTCCTCTGTCTCCTGTTCCCAACCGTTTAAAACAGCCACCAACACGCTCAAATAGTACAGGTCTACTCACACTCGCACGTTCGCAATCTCTTTCGGTACCGTATTTTTCGGTCTATAGCACGCACTCAATGCATAGTCTGCACCCGGTGCCTAGACTGAAAGCGCGCCTTGAGAAATTGCCACTTCATTCGCTCACAAAGAAGCTTATATCGCACATCAACGACCATTAACGTACACTGTCATTAAAAAAAATTCCGTCATGTCTAGTAATAACGGACAATGTAGAAGAATAAAAAAGAGCAAAATCATCGCATAGTCCGCACTTGTAGATAGTCCGCGCATCGCGTAAACATTCAACGTTTCAACCTGTATAGTTTGCGGACTATAATAGAGAGTTTTAGGGAGCCGTTTTTGCACATCCCATTACATTACACACTGCGCATGCGCTAATAAAGAAGACTCTCACATGCGCAGTTCGTACCGGACGGCGCATCGTACCGTATCGGATGTGCAAAAACGGTTCCCAGAAACTCCCTAATCGGGAGTTTTAGCGAGTCGTTTCCACACGAACGGTTCGTCCTCGAACGCATCGCCGACGTCACTGCGCATGCGCGCGCGAGTCGTTGGGGCGTTTCGCGATGTTCTTCTCGTTCCTTTCTCCCACTTCCGGCCGCTGGAGTCGTCACCGAAATGCAGCCAGCACCAACGGAAATCCCCGTTCACGACTCGGGTAAAAAAAGATGGCGGTCGGTTTGGCGACTGACTTCGCCGACCCAGCCGAGCGTTAGGCTTAGAACAGCGGGAGGCGATTTGCCATCCTGTTATTCTGCTCCATTTGAGAGGTTGAACCAAATCATTTCGAGGACTGCTCACAATGCTAAGCGATCGTGAATGCTGTAAACTATGCATGCTAGTGATTCTTGCGAGTGCAGACTAGCTGCCGTGGCGACCGCGAGCAGACGAAATGATTTGGTTCGACGGCACACAACGTGAGCGATCCTTCAAGTTCAAGATGACGGAGACGCATCACCTAGCCTTTGCGGTCGTTCACTTAGACACTTTTTACTCTATCTAGGTTCGCGAGTTTTGAAATTCCGACCGGTAAATGTTACGTCGGCCGTCTTGTTTACATCAGTCGTACGCCGGAAACGGAAGTCGCCACAGATTTGCACGCTGCAGAATGTTTCACATGTTTACTAGAAAATGGCGCTGCCGATCAAACGCAATCATCATCATCGTTTACAAGGTTGCGCCAGTTTTACGATTCGCTAAAATACATTAAATTTCACGTACGGTTTCACGGAACGGACGAGCTGCACCGTTCATGATTTCGGAACCGTGTGTTCCCAAAACGACTCGCTAAAACTCTCTAATAAGTATGTAAACTACGGTTAATTTATTCCTCTCTCTCCCACTCCGTCTCTTAAACCCTCGTCTTGTGTCCCGCATTTGTTATAAGTTGCCAAGTTGACCGTTGGGATTAGCGCACAAAGGGGCGCCGCTAATTGGAGAAACCTCCGAGGAGCAGCGATTCGACCGACGGCTTTGTTCGCGAGCGTAGAACCGGAGCACGAGGTGGGGGAACTCCCCGAACTCGAAATTAACTTCGCAGCACACTCCTCTCGACTCTGTGTTACAGCGCTGCCGAGCGGGCAGAGGTGGGAGAGAGGGTGGGAAGAGGGGGAGGGGGAGGTGTGCGAACGCGTGTGGGCGAAGCAGATAAGCGCGTAGAAGGTACGAGATTAGGGACCTATTTGTGGTTATCACTGTAGCTGTAGTGCTGTAGCTCTAGTGCCCAAATTTGGCCCGAATAACACCTGACGTCACGTTTTTAAGCTCTGCCCCATTACAGCCTCTCAGCCTCTCACACCAAACTTAAAACTCCAATAACTTCGCAAAAAAATTAAAAAAAAAACACCACGACAACATTATTGTGACTTGTCATTTGGTTTACAAGTTCAGGCGTGTCTTTAGTGACATTTAAAAGCACTATTCATTCACGTA
Organism: Ixodes ricinus; assembly: GCA_037355805.1. Lineage (NCBI taxonomy): Eukaryota > Metazoa > Arthropoda > Arachnida > Ixodida > Ixodidae > Ixodes > Ixodes ricinus. Next base: position 20,939 of record JAZHYW010028902.1, on the reverse strand, counting down.
TTCTGGGCCGGCTTGCTAGAAACAGCGTCTCAGCTGAGCCTGAGGGGAGGGGGAGAAAGCACTCCCATAGCCTCCTCTATACTCACAAAGCCTGGCAGTTCGACGACGGAGCCATAGGGTGCACAGTCACAGATTTGGAGAGCGAGGATCTGGTAGCACAGAGCATTAAAAAGCCATTTCTCGGGGAACCTCGACGTCATCGCACAGCTTTTCCTGCGGAGAGTACCCGAAACACACTTTCGGGTCCTCGCGTCTCGTCGCAGCGTCTCGCGGCAGAGGCGAGACGCTGCGTTTCGGCGTCTCGCCGCAGCGGGGCGCCAGTCACGTGGCTCTCCTCTCATCTGTTGTCTGCCGCTCCACCTTTATTTATAATCACTTTAATCGCTGCAAGCTTAAGAAACGCAAATAATTAAGATTTTTGTGATTCGTGATTCTTCGCGATTCGTTCGAAGCATGTTTCCTTCGCACACGTCTGCAAACTGTCTTTTGCATTATGTGTCAGCAGCGTGAGCGCGGCTTTATGCCGTCAGTGACTATGCGGAGAACAAGTTGTCTGCTTCCTGTGCAGGGGTAGCGGCAACGTCAAAACGACGACGAGTTCTGATTGGCTTTGACTGGAAGGATAGTGGGTAGACCTCAAAGGTACATGCCTCGAAGTTGACCCACTAAATTGTTTTCGATCAACCAATAAAAGCTTGGCGTTCAGACATCATTGCAACCCCTGTGCATAAAGCAGACGAACTTGCAGTCCATTTAAGCCCTTCATATGGCAAACGCCACCACGTGGTGCTCCAGTCTTTGACGTCCAAGAGAACTTCCGGTTTATAAAAAGAAATAACAAATATCACCTTAAGACCGCCGCTTGATATGTCGCTTAAGGGTTCAACGTCCAATTCTTCACGTGAACGCCAAAAGAACGAAGGAGTGCAAAATCTGTTAAAATGTTTGTAGTAATCTTGTAAAGCAACTTGCCTCCTCCAAGATGTAATATTCAACAGCCGAAGGCCCTCGTTAAATCTCCAACTTTGTTGTCCGTGTAGCATTCATGCTTTCTAGTACTGGTGACATAAGCAAGCTCAACAGGCTTGCAAAGACGGTGCGACCGGAAGTCGCTTGGGACGCAAGCGTCCCAAGCGACTTTCGGTCGCACCGTCTTTCTTCATGCTTGTAAGCAGCAAAAGGGTCTACTCGCTATTTTAGTGATTCCAAGTGTCTGGATGCGTCGTGTGAAAATTCGATGCTCCTTCATAAAATTGCAGTTGCCAGACGCACGAAAGCGTTTGCATTTCGAGAAGTAATTATACTCGAGATTGCGCGCTTTCCCCACATTCTAGAAAGAAGGACCCCTCTCATTTCGATGTTCTCCGGGGACACGAAAGCAGAAGGTGAACAGGAAATACAAATACACCAGAGGGCGAGGAAAAAGTGAGGAGGAGGTTAGGGAAGAAGGGAGGAAAGGAATCGAAGTGGGAAGGGAGTGCCACAGGGGAACCAGCGTTCGAATCGGCTGCCGATTAGCCTGCGAGCCCCAGAGGGAACAGCTGCTACCCTCAAGGTACGCGTCCTCGTTCGCAACACGGCGTGGGGGAGGCGGCAGCAGCGTTCCCACTGTCACGCAAGATGGCGCTGCGCCGAGCACGCACGTCGGTGGCGCCATCTGGGGGTTCCTTCCGGGACGTCCCCATTTACTGCGGAAGGGCCGTTTGGAAGTATAAGACGAATGAAAAACGGCACGGCCAAAAACGCCTCGCGTAATGACACAGCCCATTAGGAAAACCGGGACGACAATGGAAACGTCTCAAAAAACGGTTTCTGCGGAGAAACCGACAAAAGTAAAGAAAGTGTACAAGTTGAAGAAATATGGTGATGGTGATTCGAAATGACGTGGGCGGTCGTGGCTCCGGCGACTTGATGTCTTCGTTTCGCATAGAGGCGAGGGGACTTCCGGCTGATTACTGTTATTAGAATTCCCCTTTTTTTCAGTTCCCGTGTTGAAAAGAAGCACGATTTTCTTTCTTAACGAGGACGTTTTCATAACCGCGTTTCGTTTTTTTGCTCTTGGAGAGAAGCAGCATTCGTACTCGTTACAAGACACAGTCGTATATGGGAAAGTGCTGAGGAGCGTCAGCGTGACCAGAGACGCTAGTATGAACGCCGGACGCAGCGTTCGAACGCGTTAAAAAATTGGGTAAACAAAAAGGCAGCTAGCTTCGCATCTACCCACCAATCATTCCAACCAGAGCTCTCCCTCACTTCCTAGCCGTATAGGAGATGTTTGCCTTGTCTCTGTGTGTGTATGTGTGTGTGTGTGTGTGTGCTTGCGTGCTTGTGTGTATGTGTGTCTGCGTCTGTCTGTCCATGTGGATTGGCCAGCGAGAATTCTGTCTACAGTAGCGCATCTATCTGTAGCAAGATGCACGGCCCGAATTTTTCGAAAGCGTCAAATATTCAAAGCCCACGCGGGCGGGAAACGCGAATCCGCATGCTTTGAAACCGCGCAACATGTAGTCGTCGCCGACGAACCAAATAATAAATGCTGCGCGAAATAAGCTGATCATTTGTCACCGTTATTTATGTCGCCCTGCTGTAAACACAGAAACCCCGAAACGGCGTGTATCCCCGAGCCATATGCCTTGAATTTTTTAACGATTTTCTCCGGGACCTCGTCGAATTCTGTTCGCGCTCGTGCTATGCGTCCGCACGTCGGTCGTCCACGTTAAGTACCGGGTCCGAGAGGCAAACTGAAACCCGGTTTTTCGGCTCGCATGAATAAACGACGCATTTCAGAATGTCGGAAGTCAGGCGAAATATAACTCTAGCGGTTTAGTATAAGTTTAAAAACATACCCCTACCTAGCTAAAAAAAAAAAAAAAAGACAAAATTTTTTTGTCAGGCCGTCGTTCCCTTTTATGGGCATAATATTCGTCAAACCAAGGAATCACACTGTGGGCACCAGTGGCATTTTGCATTAGTGAAAACGAAAGACTTGTCAGCAATAAATATAATTATTTTGTTTGTTCCTGACAAGCGTCATATTCATACAGAGTTCCAACTTTCTTCAATACGTAGTTTGTTTAAGCGGGTCGAAAAATGTTTTTGTTTCTTACTTTTTATCACGAACCTGGTGTAGTATAAGTGCACGTCGCTTCTTAGGCCTTCCCAAGTCATAAAAAACAAACTTCACACGATTTTGAAATTATTGAAGGAATTATTTGTACTCGTGCGTCGTTCTCACGATGTGTGAGGCTAACTGAAAGAAATCGACTGGCAACAAAAACAGAAAATGAGCGTTTCTTTTTTTTCTTTTTGGGTTAGAATAATTTATTGACGAAGAAAGCTATACAAGAAAAGAAAAAGATGAGCTTTTGCGTTTGCTAAATCCTTGGCTATTTTCAGGCGAAGGCCCACATTGGTCAGTACTTTCTGTTTGATTTTCATATGCTTTTTTTTTCAGCTTAATTCGAGGTGAAAAGAAAACAGCGCCGAACGGTCTTCTAAATTTCAGCGCACGTACCGCCGTTGCGTGTTTCAACCACGGTGCTACGGTGCTTTTAAAAAATAAGAAAAAATATGCAAACGGAAGCGCGAAAGTTGATTTTTCGTTTTTGTAACATATCCAAATGTATAAATGTGAAGAGCAAGTTGTGGTACAAATATACTACGGCTTTTCCTTATCCCCCAGAAAACACCCCAAAACGCACCCCGCGCGCAAAAAAAAACAAACAAAAAAACACACACACACATAAAAAGATCGTTCGCATTTGCTCAAATGTCACACAATAGTAAACATCGTGAAATTAGATACATAAGGGGGGAAAAGCTTAGACCGTTCTAAGAAGAAAACGAAAATAACAAAGAAAAAGAGAGAACAAAAAAGAAAAACACTCCCAACACGCAAAAGTAAAAAAAAAAGGAAAAATCAACAAACTGGAATAAAGAAAAAGTCGGGAAGTAGCCACGTTATATGTATTCGTTCCTTCTTTACACTTTTATGAAAAAAGCATCGCGCTCTTTTATCGCATTCTTGGACAGCGCCGTTATCCGAGGAATGTAAGGTGTACGGGTTTGCGAGCACGTTGAAAAGCCTACAGGCGCCTTGAGCGTGAAGCAACGTTGGTCTCGTTGCTCGAGTTTCGATGTTTTTTGTTATTTTGTCAGGTCCGAAGGGAACGTACTACAATACTCTCGCCAGCGAACGGCGGAATTCCCGTGTCCATCGCTGTTCGTGAACGACGTGTGTGTGTGTTCACGCGAGCTTATCCGTACGCGACTCGGCGTCGGACGAAATTGCATTTGTGCACGACTGAATATTCGGGGCCAGCGTTGAGGAAAAATAAAATCGCGAAGCGAATGGATACATAGTAAACATGCTACAAAACGTGCCCATATATATATATTTTTTTCTTTTTTTTTTCTTATGTTTTAGTTTTTTGACGTCTGCGCAGACAGCGAAGCTAACATTTATGCTCCGAGTAGGCAGCTGTACTGGTTTCATCTTACGACGGATTGCTCCGGACGCAATGGCCCTATTCCAGCCAATGCAGCGTTGCGAATTGCTTAGGTCTTCGTTACCTGCATAAAATTTTACAAACGAAAATAGTACATTGCCTGCAGGTTCCTAACGTTACTATTGTTGCTCTTTTTATTCGTGTTGTGCATTATAATTTGACAAAAATGCCAAATATTTTGGGTGCAGGAGACGTCATACGCCAATTCATGCTTGAAAACGTCCGACGGCGTTCTCTGGCGTCTGCTCCGAGGTGCAGAAAAAGGGGCGGTCCCGATATTTGATTATATTTTTAATAGGGAAATCGGCCGCCCATCAACGTAATTTCGTTTTTTTTTTTTGGGATGCGTAGAGTTTATAGATTGAGTTATCGTAATAAATAGACGATCTCAGAATCCACTCGAGCGTCCCCTTAAGGGTGTCCATATAACAAGGGCATAAGTTTCAGTTCTATGTGTTGTAACGCATACCAACGTAATTCTTGCTAAAAAAAAAAAAAGACTGGTGCTTGTTTTAGAAAAGATCAAAAGAAAACGCAGAGCACAAGCCAACGAACTTACAGAGACCGAGCGAAAGCCCCATCATATCATACGTGACGTAAGTGCATAAAAAATAGAACTCAAAAGTCCATCACACATTGCAAAAAAAAAAATAGCTAACAATTGTTTTTTAACTTTTGAAGTCTCCGCCTCAAATTTAATTCGGTCCCGCCTTTGTGATGTCCGGTAATCTCATTCCCCCGCGGCATTGCTTGCGCAGAAGGTCACCGTATCTTTTACAAAAGCATACCACGACCAGTCCGTTCTTTTATTTCCTTTCTTAAAATATAAAGGGATGGTGGTGCTCTAGATCGTCCACTACAAAGGAAGGGAATGTAAATTAATCGAATAACGCACGAAAGTAAGAAATTTCGAGCTGCGAAGTCACGTCACACGCTTTTATAAAATTTTGTTTCCTCATTCTTTCCCGAAAACTAGAAACAAAAAGGAAAACAATGGCGAGTTAAAAAAACTGACAAAAATTAGAGACCAACAGGTATGTCAGCGCCAAACTAATTTAATGATAAGTTTGTTCCCGTCCAAATTTAAAATGTGCATCGATCGCATATGAGCATAGCGCATAACTTCTACATTAAATATAATGGCTCAAAAAAAAATCGAGGTTATATATCACTGCTTACAAGACAACAGGGGTTCATCGAATGACCGAAGTTGTGTGAGACCCAATGCGATCATGCTTATATATGTGACTTTTCAATGAAACGAGACAGACAGCTAATATTAATTAAAACATACCATGCCAATGTGCCGTAGAGATCAACATCCGTCTGCTCATATTTTGTCTGATGAAACAAGGCGTCAGGTAATCTCCTTGAAGTAAAATGCCTAAAGACAGGAACAGAAGAAAATGGATGCTAACAGAACGGCGTCTACTGTTCAGAATCTATTTTCTTCTGTGCGCCATGTCCTGTTAGCATCTATTTTCTTCTGTCCATGTCTTGAGGCGTTTAGCATCGAGAATGCACAACCAACTAGCCCAACTTGCCACCTTAACAAAGTCAGCTAATCATTTGTCATATACTACGAACGCGCGTGAACATCGCCAAAGACAAAATATACGTGTTTAGATCGACTTTTTAAAGGGACCATGGAATTAAAGGAGCCATGAAACGTTTTTTTACTCGCGCTAAATACTACTTAGAATCACTCCTTAACGTTACTAACTGAATACACTTGCCTTAGGTTTTATTTCTAGAAAATGGTAGTCGCCAAAAATTTCGAGAAATATGGGCAACGTTCATCCCCTCAACTCGTAGTCGGAACAAGCGGCCACGTGGTCTGGTGCCTATCCTATGCCGCCAACGTTAATCATAACCACGCGCTGGGGCAACACCTCCTAGATAACAAAGCCGTAGTGCTGATAGAGATGACGTCACCAGCGAAGGCCAACGCAGGGCACAGATTGGACACGACGATTGCGTCAATCTTCGGCTCAAACTCGACTCGAAGCCGAGTGCCTGATGCAGCACTCGTTTCCAATCTGTGTCCAGCGTTGGCCTTCGCTGGTGACGCAAAAATGTCAGCACTACGGCCTTGTCTCTTAGGCGGTGTTGGCTGGGGTTGGCGATGTACAAAACGCGAGAGTTGGGCTGTTCTCATCACCGCAGGGGTTGGAAACAAGTCACTACCCGAGTGTCCGCCGAGGCAATGACCGTTACGAACCAAGTCGAGTGCTCACGGAGGTCTCGTGTCCAATCCATGAGCCGCGCTCGACTGTCGTCAGACGGTTGGTTTTGACCCCATAATTAAGTCATCGAGCATAGCAAAGCCAAGACTGAAAGAAATATTCTCATTTTATCCTCGCAATTTCTCCGGGATAAAAAAGCTTCTATATCATTGACGGTCCTTGCGAGTATACTTGGGCCAAACAAAAACTAGAACGCCTCTGCAAAGTCCCGAACTTTCCAACTCGTTAACGTTTCATGGCCCCTTTAAATTTGGGCTGAGATAAATTGGGATATTACTAATCGCAAATCGTTTAAGCGACAAAAGAAGACTATAGTACACGACGATGGAAAGCATAAAAGCCTGTTTTTGGGTACAAAAGTGTGAAAATATAGCGGACTATTTTTTTACCTCCTTTTCTTGGGAAGCTTGCCGCCTTTTCACTGTGATACATCCGCAGTGCCCAGGCACGTCGGCCAAACTCAGCTTACGCATTAGACACGAGCACAGCGTCACTCGGACGTATGCGCTAGTCGACAATCAATTTGTAGACGATTATTTTGATTTGTGTTCATTGGTCAATGAGTGCCATGGCGGCACCTATCATTATTTGCGAATGACAACTTCAATGATGTTCTTAAGAAGCACACAGGAAGCTTGGAGTCATCGTGTCCGGTGCCCAAGCAGCGCACGACCATGTAACTTATCATTTCGCTTTTTAGTTGAGGATGAAAGCTAAGGAGGAAGAAGTTGAAAAATAATTTCATGGTCTATTTAAAACACATATATGTATACCGACTGAGCCGACAGCAATATCTTAAAAAACGTTTTTTCGGGGCTACAGTCACACACAAAATTACCTCAACCCTCTTCCTTTAGACGGTGTCTTTCTTCTTGTGCTTCAGATATCAGGTTTCAAAAAGCGATCCCTTATTAGAAAACAAAAAATTGTGTTTGAAAAATAAAATTACACGCAAAGAATCTCGTACTTTGGTCGTCAAGTCAGTTTAAAGTTTTCAAGCAAGTACCCTCTTTTTGGGCAATTTTTTGCTTGACAGAGGCTACGAATTAAAGTCGCTCAGATTAATGTTTTTTACAGTTTTATGAAAAAGTTAATCTCACACACAAAATAATGGGATCAGCAGTCCCCGCTTTTAATCCGACTTAAATCGAATAGAATTCTAGCCAATACTCCTCGGGGAAAAAAGAAAGAACCCAGGACTTCTTAACATTTCTGGGCACATTCTAAATCCTCTTTGCACAAATCAACAAAAAACGACAAAAAATGTTGCAATTTGAGAAAAACAATTCTAAAAGAGAAACTACAAGATACAGAAGACGGGTCCAATACGGTTGAGAGCTACACGCGTGGTTTGATGAACAAAACGGGGACACCATCCCAGAAGTTAGATCGAATGGGCCAATTAACTAACTAAAACTTCTAACAATTTTATAAACCATACCCACACACACAAAAAAGTCTAAAATACAACTCACGATCTTAAAACTTGCTCGCTAAAGCCAACACAATATGTCCAAATCCGGGACACTACCTTCGGATTCTCAAAAGCTTATTTCACATTTGCCGAATCTTTATTTCGATCGATTGTCTGTGCTCTCTTTTACAAAAGTAGTTTACGTGTTCCGTCCAGGTTGAGTTTGCTGCGTAGAACTATTTGCATCAATCTGACCTCATTTCTTCTCGATTTCTGTAAGTGCCGAGCTGAACGTTGCATCAAAGAAAAATTGGGGGACTTAAATGTTCTCTTGATAGAACTAAACAGGAGATCAAATGAGAAAAATATGAGGGGAATTACTTAGAATTAAGGTCGAGGTTGGAGAAAGTAGGGGAATCAGACGAAAAAGAAAGAGAAGAATAAGAGAAAAGAAACAGAAGCTAAAAATAAATTTGGAAAGAGTGAAAGACTGCTTTTAGTGCTGGGTAAGATAATGAACATGAACGTCAAGAAAGTGAACCAAAATAGTATATACAGACAATGAGGCAGAAAGATAGTTAAAAAGCTGGATAAATAGATACATAGCTAGAGAAAGCAAAACACAAAGAAAGAAAAGCAGCAGTATGCATAAGACAGCATGGGGCGTAGACACAATGGAGAACCGAGATCGTCCGAGAATTTCTTTTGGAGTCAAACCAGTGGCGTCACGAGGGTCAGCGGCACCCGGGGCGATAGCCTGCCGCGACACCCCCCCTCCCCCCCCCACGCTTTCGCATAGCCCGCCACGTTTCCCCCCCCCCCGGCCCGCTCTCGTGGCCCGCCGTGACACCCCCCTGAGCGCTGCACCCGGGGCGGTCCGCCCCCGCCCCCCCTTGCGACGCCACTGAGTCAAACTAGTATTTTGATTTGTGGTTCTACCAAATATTAGCTTTTTGGTGGCCATGACATCTTTTCCTTTTTCCAGTTTTGTCTACGGTCTCCAAAGCACAATAGTAGCAGGGAATACGTTACTGCCTTTGTGTATTGTGTTTCTGTCAACGTGTGTCCATGCGGGTACGTATGCACGTTTATGCCAGTCTATGGGAGTTTGTTCCCATTCTACAAGCTACTGTTTCAAACTAATTCAGGGTTTGAGTGCTTTACACGGAGTTTCTCCGGTTCCTAATGCAGAGTGGCACAAGGAGTTAACTCATACACTTTCACAGTGAAGTTCTACATTCCCGAGCTCATGTACATCAGACAAGGTGTTGGCCAAAAGACAAGCGCTAGGTCTACCGGTCCACGTAATCAGATTTGCGCACGACAACGCTCTGTGTATTCGTTTTCGAGAGTGAATTTGAACGCTCTCTAAGTACGTGTCGCATCCTGATATGGATGTGGACGGCGTACGTTGACGAAAGTGCACCCTACGCATTTATGCGCATGTGGGTGTGTCCGCGTTTCCAACCTCGGACCGAAAAAGCCTGCATGCACATGTCTGTCTCTCAGAATACCTGTGCGCGGAATGGAGAGTAGAAGCATGCGTCAGCGATTTCAGAGAGATACGCTGAATGTGTTTTAACGGTAGCAACACACCTCGCCGCTCTCAGTCTATATAACTTGGCTCACTGCGTCACGCACCCAGGTGGTGCTGCTTAAAATGCATCGCACAAAGGTCTCACCCGGCGAGGCTTTTCTATTTAAGCCACTTGGTAAGACAAGTAAAGAAAAAGGCGAAAACATAACTCTCGCAAAACACCCCCTCCTGCTTGAGCAATATACGTAAGAAAACAAAAGAAATAAAAAAAAAAAAAAAAAAGCGAAACTGGCGAAGAAACAAAAGACGTCTCGAATGCCGTCTATTTCTAAAACGGGACAACAATTGTCAAGAGCAGGGTCGAAATCAATAAGCAAGGCAGCTCATAAATCAGGAAGTGAAAACAGATGGCTCCGGAAAGAGACAATTCACACAGACACACACGTGCGTACGCACACACACACACACACACACGTATACGGATGCACTCACGCACACACGCACGCACAGAAACACATACACATACACATAAGATGCCCCCAATGCAAATATAACGACGGCGGAAAACAGCAAGCCCTACAGTTAACAGTTTCCATCACACACACACAAAAAAAAACCGGCGCGCACGCACGCACACAAAAACAGACGCAGCTCACACGCCCATTTCCCTTCACTTTCGCCGAACTCTTCTTTGTTCTTCGATTTCTGTCTGGCGCAGTTAGAACCGAAACGATCGCTTCGAGTAACGGTTTACTCGAATGGATTCGGAAAGACGTTGGCCAACGACACCAACAACAACAACAACGAAACGATCAAGATCACAGAAAGAACAAAGAAACAGCGTAGAAAAACAAAGGAAGAGACACCGCTCTCTTCCCCTTTCTAACGGTTGACGGCGAAGCTCCCGATCCAAGCAAGCGATCCGGCCAGCGAGTCAAAGCCCAAGCCAAACGCAACGGACCGTAGCGCATAATGCTTACTTCCCGAAGAAGGAAGGGCGGAGAAAGGGATTCGGGTAAAGAAGAATTTCCATTTTGAGGACGCTTCCGATCGCTCTTTTGCCTGTCTCGATTTTATAGGGAAGAGAAAGGGGAGGCGGTCGTTACCCGTAGTCCCGTTTGCTTTCCCGCTCAGTCTCATTCACTTTCCTCTTATCGGGAAGGATGGAGATTTAAGGGTGAAACGGCGCGAAGCGGTTGAGCTTGTTTGTAGTGGGGGAAGAAATGGGAAGAGAAAAGCGTTCACGATGCTACGAATTAGGCGTAAGGGGTTTGGACGCTTTTGGTTTTGCTGCAGAAAGAAAGAAGAAAAGAGAGCCTTAGTCAGCTGACTAGCTGATACCCCCTCCTACCATTTCAATCTCCTTCTTATTTCCCTTATTTCACTTTTCACTCCCTCTTCTGGCTTTCCTCCAATCCTTCTTCTCGAATCCCTTTTCATTTCCCTACGCTCCCTCTCTTTCAGCTCCCAATCCACCATCCCTTTGTCTCAATTCCCCATTGGGTGCCTTGTCTTTCATCCGTTCTTCGCTTAGTAATATCTCGTTTCACCTTGCAGTGTACCGGAAGGGAGGATACGTGCCATCCCAGCCAATCCCCCACCGTGTGAGCGTCAGGTGACCTTGGGGCGGGCGTGCGCAGCGGCGATCGGTGCACCAAGTCCCATAATACGTTCGCAGGCACTGGATTGGCAGGGATAACTCATAGCGTCCCCAGCCAACCCTCGAAAGATGAAACGAAGTATACTTCACCATCTATACCTCTTTCTCCTTCCTTCCCTCTCATTCCTCGTTTCCCTATCTTTCCGGTTCCCTCTCTCACTCGCTGTCCCTCTTTTGGACGGCGTTATTATACACCCATTCCGTTTTCGCTGCGTCTTGGACCGTTTCGTCGTTTGGTCCTCAGACTATACTCCATTTCGTCGTACCATAGACCGCAATCCACGCTACGAGCCACCCTAGCGAATCAAGCGCGGTAAACGTATAACATTACTAGCGTTGATACGCCCTTTTCGAATGACGCGAGACGCTCACTAGGCTAATGGTTGGCTTCGATGACCCGTAACGTCCACGGCGCTCCATCGTAAGGCGAAACAGAGAATATCTTTCTCTCTATGAGCGTTATGTCTGTGAGAGAATGTGTGTGTGTGTGTATGCTCTGCGGGTCTCTCGGGTGATTCCAGAGAAACGCATAATCGATGAGTGCAGGAGGAGTTGTTCTCTCTCCGGTCTCGCTGTCCCGTGTCGCTTACGATTAAGAGGACGCGCATTAAGATGGCGTCCCCCGAAAGGAGGCTAGCGCTGGCTTCGTGGAGGGCGTTCGGCGAGGCGACCACTCGATCGTTTCCGAGATCCAAGTGTCCCCGGCATTCTCTCGGAGACAAAGTGAGAAGCGATGGCTCGTTTCTTCGGAACGATCGCTCCGCTGCAAGCGTTCTTATAGTATACATAGAAAGGGGGCGTTATGTCGTAGCGAAACGACTTAGGACATTAACCGTCGAACACTCAGCATCAATACACGTAACATAAAAATCGGCAGCAAGTTTTAAGGCGTAAAATGATTTTTAACGCAATACTACTCTCCAACTCCAAAATTTTATCCGTCCGTCCGTGCGTGCGTTTTCCGTTAAATTTAGAGGGGAAAGTGGTGTCATGTGACGCCACCTGACGTCACGTGTCCTATACACCTGCGGGAAATTGACGTCACGTGACCAATACGTCAACTCAAGTTTCGCGCTAAATTTAGTGGGTGAAATTGACATCACGTGACCTATAATCGATTTCGCTACATTCGTGAAAATATACGTCAGATGACACACTAATTCGCTCACCCTATAATGCATTTCATGCATTATAGTACTAAAATAAACGTCGGTGTTCATTTTTTTATTGGTATATATGTCTGGAGTGTTGGCTGTAAGACGTAAAAGATGGAAGGATACGGCTGAACCATTTTAATTTGGCGGTTGCCTGCACCACCTAGCCAACCGATACCTCGAGCTAACCGGTCCCCAAAGTCCCTCGATAAAATTCACGCTTTCAAGTACCGCCAACCATTGTTGTGGAAACTTGCAAGACACGTGCCCCGAGCGGGTGCTCCGCTGCCATTCGCTTCCAAGGGCCGCTCATTTCAGCGCGGCACCGTCATTTGCTTCAAAGGGCCACTCGAGACACGGGCCTCGTGAACTGGTGCATTTGGCGCTAGTTGCATGACAAACGCAAACACATCGAAGAGCTTCAACCCGCTCCTATAGGGTTGCCTGCATGTCACCAGTGCTGGCCCAGGGTGAAGACATCCATTGTTGCACTGGATGTTCAGCGCGTGACGCTCTCGCGCTGAACATTCGCCAAAGCTACGCGCTCGAGCGCGATTGACACCGGAATGCGCGTACTTCAAAATGCGCCGAAAACGGTTGGGCGTAAAAATGGCTGAGATGTCACCGCTCGGCGAAAGCGCGCGTGTGCATGAAGGCACTCGCACTCGGCTCCGGACTACCAGCGCCACATAGAGGAGACCCCTGGAAATACTGAGAGAAAGAGAGAGATAGGCGAGGGTATCATCCTCATTATGTTAAACCACTTCCTCTTATTTCGCTGCCAGCGGCTGACAGGCGGCGCTGGCAGCGAACGCACGGCGCGAGGTGGACCACTGGTTCGACACGTCAGTTCCGCCACGCGTACCTGGTCAACTATATACGAACATCTTGAAACGTGGTGTATTAAGCGAACTCTGAAGATTTCCTACCCAAAATGGTGTATAGTCAGTGTGAACTTAAGAAGCTCGGGGCGTGGCAAGACCCGCATCTCGTTATCTCTCCACAACGAATCAGAATGCGGCATTAACCGATAAGAACTAAGGAGGACCAATCACGAAGAGATATTAAACGTAGCCCCGCCACGCATTTGTAAAGCTGTCACCGACTGCCATCTTTTATTTCTAATTTTCTCGCGTAAAGCTCCCTTTACAGCGAACTCGAAATGATTCTTCAGCTTGTTCCCTTCAGCTTTCCTCCTCAGCTCAAAAGGGATATGAGAAACTGCGAGGTGGCGACGTTTACTTGGGCACCCGATGCAATGAGTCGAATTAAGCTCTTACCGTGCTTTTTAAGCACACAGCGTGGAACTTGACGTTCGCGAGTTCTGCTAAGATGCCGTCACGGCGCTTACTGGCCACGAACGCCAATTCAAATATTCGTCGACGGATCGACCGCTGACGACAGTGTACGCCCGAGCGACGCGGTGAACGCGTCCAATGACACAACTGGGTTCGGCTGACGTGCGTGGGTAGCGCGGGTGCAACACAGTCAAAAGACGGAGGGCTTTAGAAGGAAAGGGAAATACGAAATAGACCGTTCTATTTTCAAGTGTTGGTACAAATTAATGCGAGCATTTGGCTTTCTATACGTGTCTACTAGTTTCCACTTCGCCCACTAAACAATGTACGATTATTAAATCTCCATCGAAAATCATATTATTCCCAGTGCAAGTCTCATTTCATGGTCCCTGTAAGCTGTCAAGGAGTGCAGCTTTATTTTTTTTTCACGCAATCATTTTTTTAAGGCAGTTGAACTTTAGGTTTTTTAAACTTCACGAAACTAATGCCTTTTTTTAGCGATGTTTCGCGTGCTGTGCGGGGAAGCATATACGCGCGATAAATATTTTTTCAGCGCTTGTAGTCTCCATCTTACAGCGAATATTCGCAGTGACACGTGCCATTAAAAACATAGATAAAAATATTCAAACGTATGATAAAACGTACCTTCTACGAAGCATACAGAGAGGTAAATCCTCGTCCTCCACCGGCGCACGCACAGCCGCCAGTCGCAGAGGCCGGATTAATGAACTGTCATATAAATTACAGGCACGTCGGTAATTTAAAAAATGCCGTCCACGACGTCGGGCGTTGCCGATGTTCACAATTAATTAATAAAGTGGGAGAGGAGGAGGAAGAGGGATACAGGCCGGGGTCTATAGCGGTTCACTCCTAAGCTGACATTACGGTGGGAGCTACGCGCTCCCAGGACCAATCAGCTGCCTCGCTTCCGTCACCTGAACCCGTTCGCTTCGCCCGGGTGTAGGCGGAAGAGGGATCACGTGGGTGAAAGATGGTCGTTTGATTGGTCCAACGAGCACGTAACTTCCACCGCACAGTCAGCTTAGGGGGGTGGACGGTGCCTGGTCTGGGTTTTCGATTCGACAAGAACGCGCTCAATCATGCGCACATGCGGCTGAATGAACTCGGCTGGGCACACGGTCGGGTGCGAGTCGCGAAGCCAGGTCTCACGACCACGTTCGCTCATTTATAACGGTCTCTTTTTTCTTTAATTATATTTTCTACCGTAACTTTTTTTTGTGTGTGTAATACGCAGTTTAGGTTAAGTTACTCGTATCAGTCCCTTTATAAGAAAAATAATTTATGTTCTAGACGTCGTTCGCTCGTTGGGGGTTACAACCCTTACGCTGGAGTGCAGTGAGCACCCGTGCATCGCCTAAAATCTACACAAAATAAACTTTTAATCCAGGAATACATAAAATTATGAATCGATATAAAAAATTAAACATACCAAGCTTTTTTATTCTTTTTTATTGCATTTCTGTTGAAGACGTTCCACGCAGCTAAAAAAAGACAAGCCAGTTGAACTTCTTGGCGGCGTTTAAATTACTCCATTGAGCGTTGTGAGGAGGAACAGCGAATCTCGCTCCGATATTTAATGGAGAACTGAAACTTCACAAATACGTTACATCACCAGAAGAGTACAAAAATGCCCAGGTTGCGTATTTTTTCACCAGAATATATCTGAAGTGACGACTGCTATGCCCCTGTTTATTATGAAAAACATAGAGGATGTTTTGTTGTTGTTTTGTTGTTGTTTGTCACCTTGGAACGCAACACATAATTAACCGATCTTATATAATTCAACGTTGAGTGCCTGCTTAAAAATACACACGAATACGGTAAACAAACTATTAAAACGCTTTAATTTTGCGATTCCTTTCAACAAATTACACATTCGTCACTTCGAAACCAAACACTCCGCGGTAAACCCTTACCAATGTTTACTTTTTCTTTTTGACCTCTTTTGTCCCTGACGCGTGTCTCGATCTAGAACTTGGAGCGAGTATTAGAAAAAGACGTAAAGCCTACAGCTTTATACGCTCCTACGGCTTAAGAATGTGGACTGAAACTGTACCCATTGTTGTTATTGCTTTTACTTTGCAAGGAAGTATACGTGTTTAGATTTCAGGCGGAAGGAAACAGTGCCGCGGCGGTCAATATCTCTTCGACTGAAAATATGTCTTGGTTCGCACGCTCATGATAGACGCTGCGAGTACGAAAGCGGCAGGGACAATCGATCTCGAACTGGCTATCTTACGGCCAAAAATAGAACAGGAAGTGACGCAGTAAGGAGCTTGTGCAGTGGTGAGGTTCCCACGGTCAGGCTCGTTACTATACTCAGTTTCACCTTAGGAAAGAGTCGTCTCAGCAAGTTCAGCGCTGTAAACGGTTTAATCCCTGTTCACCCACTTGCGACCTCTTAGAACCGAGTGCCGAGAGGACACACTGGCGCCATCTATTGGGTGGCAGTGTAAACTTGGCGGTGCGGCATATTTTCTATTTCTCTCGCGCATTATCCTTTCTTTCTTGACTCGAAACACTTTTGTCAACATTATAAACGAGTCTTTCTCTGCAAGTATTACGGACATTTGACCTCGGAAATCACGCAAAACCTTCGCTCTTGTGAAATGCAGTTCTAGGGTCACCGCATAGATGGCGCCAGCGTGCCAGTGTGTTCTCTCGTGCTAAGAAATTTTGAGAGGTTTCAACAGGTCTCGTCTCTCTCGGTCGTACTCGGTTGCAAGTGTGGCAACGGGCATTTGCATGGTTTAGGAGCAACCGCGTCCTACTCGAAGGTCACGTGTCACTCACGTAATGTTTGATTGGTTTAGATCTATTAAAGAATCGTGAGGTGAAACAGAGTTGAGGCCCCCTACAACTTCCTTCATTTCCGACTAGGGCACCCCGTAATGATCCAAACTTTCACACAGAAAAAACACGAGGACGTTTCCCAAGAAAACGTGAAAACAGCGCGAACAATTAAACTAAAATAGTAATAAATTATTGTATCAACAGACGAATGGATACATATCCAATCTCAACCTGCAAATAGGAGGCGGCTTGCGACACCTATAATTTGTTCATAAATTAGTTCGCGCTAGAATCTTAAGAGGACCAAAATTACGGTTATACGACTCACGAGTGTAAAGTTCGAAAGTGAGAATCCGTAGCGATCTTCTAAATAAAAAGCTGTCCTCAGTCAAAAACAAGTGAAACATTTTGGAGGATATAGTCCTCAAATATACGTTTCCAAAACTTCCTGGAAAGTTGAAAGTTTCTATGTGCCTGACTAGCCTTATTCGGACACCTGAAAATTGAATAAAGAAATATGTATTGTGGGGAAAGAAAAAAAAACAACGTTACAACACGGTGACTTCCAAATGTTTGAGGGCCAGGCTCAACTTGGGCGACGGAAGAGAACAGACGCGAATAGTGTTCATCACATTCAGAAGCCCTGACGCAAGGCCAATCATGCGCGACACGTGCTGGACGCGTTAGCGATGTACGCTCAAATACTCGGCTAACCCTCGAGAACGCGACACAAAGAGCGTCTAACATATGTGAGAGTACTTTGAAAGTACCACGCACTTGAAGCACAAAGTTCAGTGAAGTAACAAATACTTCGGCCACTTTGAAGAGCACGAAAACAACGGATGCCACGCGTGCTCATCATTTTTATTCCACCGTATACGATCGAGCAATTTGAAACAATAGAGAGTTTTAGGGAACCGTTTTTGCACATCCGATACGGTATACGATGGGCCATCCGGTATACGAACTGCGCATATGCGAGTCTTCTGTGGTAGCGCATGCGCAGTTCGTATCGTATTGCTCTCAATAATAAGCCGCTGTTACACCGCTAATACGTGATATAAGAGACAGGCTGCAGACACTGTCTGATACGCGTTTCTTCCTTGTATGCATGACAGTCCCGTCACTGATCGTGAAAAACAAAAATGTCTGCAGAAGTGTTTTGAAGCACGCATATACAGTACGTATGAGACTGACATTCTTCGTAAAGCCCTGAGGCGTATCCGCACATATTTTGTCATAATGTCTGCCGAGAAACTCAGTCTCTCTAGTATGATGTACCGGCGGTGTGACTGCAACTTTAGCGTAGTCGGTATTATATCGTTTCAGAAAGTCTCACTGAATGACCCCTACACTTACTGACTTGTCAACACCGCACACTTAAAAAAAGTAAAAATAAATAGCTCAGGTGTATGTTTGAGACACATCAGTAGTCGTGCAGTAAACATTTATTTTCTCTTTTTTGCTTCAGCGCACCCATTAATCTTAGAACAATCACTTCAAACCCATTTGACAAAGAAAAAAAACAAATTTCAAAACAGTGTGCAATTACTTTTGTGTAGTGTTGCAGGCGATACCGAAAAAAAAGTTACGAAATACGTTACACGCTACTTGCAAATAAAAGGAACGAGTTAGCGACCTACGTTACCTCGAAATAAGAGGAACGCGATGCCGTCACTGACAAAATGTAACGCACGTTACTTTTCTCGTTATTTTTTCTAAATTATGAATTAACACGTTTTACTGTGTTGACGTTAGAGGTAAGCAAAAGCGCCATAATTCAAGAGACATTAAGTCCATGCAGAGACTAAACATAATTATCTTTTAATGTTTTTACGGTTTCACCCAAATACTCCCAGAAAAAAGCACAGAAAAGCCAAAATCTCTAAAAGTCACATAGCTTGGCGCCCAGAAACACGAAAAACATTTAAGTGTAAGTTTTTTAAGCCTCTGCGAAGAATATATAACTAGTAACGTAACTACGTCACCCGCTACTCGAAATGAGTAACGTATATAGTTACGTGATCACGTTACAGTACTCAAAATGACACGAGTACGTTACGCGTTACCGAAAAAGGAACGCGTTACCGCCAACACTGCTTTCGTCAAAGAGTCACCGACCTGTAAACACGCTTGATACGACACCAACTCGATGCTTCTCGTCTCATCCGATTGGGACGGATGACAAAAAAAGCGCCATGAACAGAAAACACTCTGCAACGTGTAACGATCGAGCGGACCCGTGACCAAAGCGGAACCAGACCCCGCCGGTCGCGATCCCTCAACCACCCCCAATCGAATAATGGACCACGGGAGGCTCGGTCGCTTCGCCTTCTAGGGCCGAACCCCCGAATATCCCTCGGGGACTACGACGACGAGAGCTCGACGACGTGCCTCGCATCCAGGAAGATCGGATGAAACGGTCGCGCAAAGACCGGCGGGTTACGCTGATTAAAGAGGCACACTCGGCGTGCCCTTTGCCCCACACCCATCCACCCTCGTTTGTTGCCTTCCGTCATGGGTACCTGCAACAAGCGGACACACCAGGACTTTGTAACCATTGTAGCGCTGGTAGCGTAACCCTACTACTTCGTTTCACCCTAAGTTCGGACGCAGCCAACGCTGCGCAGCTGATGGGACCAATCAAACAGAGTTGAAAACAGCAAGTCACTGGGCCCTCCCTGTAGATGATTGGTTCAGCGATAATAGAACACGAACCGAAACATGACGGACACTATGTTGGTGCGCTTTCGACACTATACTTGATCCCATCAGCCCGTGATTTTCCAATTTTTTTTTCCAAAGGAAGACCCCAATTAATTTTCAATGTTCATAGAACACGGACCATCAATCCGTATTCGTTGTATTGCCTCCAGTTTTGTACCAAAAAATTCGCCGAAGACACTTAAGACTGCTTACGTGTAGGAATGCGAAAGCATTATAGTCCCGCGGGTGAAATGTTTTCGAGTAGTGTTTGTACACGTATTAAAGTTCGTTTCTGCCGGCATTGTATTCGGTGTGTGTGTGTGTTGTGTCTTCCTTTTGCTAGAGCTGTCGTCCGGCGATGACATCACGCTCCCCACTGCGCAGGCGCGGCGCCCTTGCCGGCTCCACGGCTTCAATGACGAAGCATTTGCGTCGCTGTGCTTTTCTTCGTGTTTTATTTCTTTGGCGCGTCCGCTTTGACCTTGAGCGCCCCGCCGGCTTACCGTCACGAAGCATATGCGTTGCTGTGCTTTTCTTCGTGTTTTATTTCTGATGACGTGCTTGATGACGTGCTTCTTTGTTTTTGTTTTTTGCCGCGGGCTTCGACGCCTCCGGTTTTTTCGCGTAATGGGGCCAGTAAGGCCTTAAAAGGAAAGATGAAGCTTCCACGACTGCTTTTCTCCTCAACTCGACCGGACTCGGCCACCAACATGTGAGATCACGTGGTCGTGACGTAAAGTATGCCTTTCTAGCGGAAACGGAAGTTCTCCCAGTCGAAAGCGTAAAAAACCGCGCTCGACACGAGCGCAGCGCCACACGGACGTTTACGCGCCTGCCAACAATCAATCCGTCGACGCAGATAGTTGAATTCAGAGGTTGATCGATGGCCAACGAGTGTGGCAGTGTTGTATGTATGTTTATACATCGCTTCTGCAAATGACAAGTTCCAAGGTGTGCTTAAGAAGGACGGCAGGAAGCTGGAGTCTTGGTACTCGGATGCCCCCAGCACTTCACGACCGCGTGATTTCTCATTTCGACTTTTGAGTTGAGGATTTAAAAGTTAAGGAGCAAGAAGCTGAAAAAAATCATTTGAAGGCCCCTTTAAAAGCCAAACTGAGTATAATGCGACGAACACCGGTGTTTTCAACAACGAACTGCACCGCTTGTTAGCGTTATCACTTGCCAGTATCGATGCTCACTTTTGGTCGGTCGGCAACGCTCAAGTGAAATAGAATGTTTAAGACAAGAGTGTTCCTTGAAGGAGAGGCTGATACAAAAAATAAACAGTTTCCAGTAATGTGTAACTGGAAAGCCAGAGGACTTTTGGAAATTTCCGATAAGCCGATGGAGCTCAGCACATGCGCCGTAACACTGCAAAAAGAAGAAAAGAAAATAACTGAAGAAACTTTGTTATTTGCAGCAAATAAGAACGCCACATTTTGAGTGATACATTTTCGAATATCACTTAATAAACTTGGGCCGTCTGGACCCAATCGCAAGCGATTAGATCCAAGTTCTAGATTAAGACTCAGCTCCTCCTCCCCCTGCGTAGTGTGTGCGGCGTAATCTCGAAAACAAAGAAACAATCAACAGCAATACGTA